>PISX010002047.1:118943-172955 GCA_004024625.1 Mellivora capensis | reverse complement strand
CCAGGCTCCCCTAACCTCCCACCCCCCGCCCCTTCAAAACCCCTCAGGTTGTTTTTCAGAGTCCGTAGTCTCTCATGGTTCACCTTCCCTTCCAATTTCCCTCAACTCCCTTCTCCTCTCCATCTCCCCATGTCCTCCATGTTATTTGTTATGCTCCACAAATAAGTGAAGCCATATGATAATTGACTCTCTCTGCTTGACTTATTTCACTCAGCATAATCTCTTCCAGTCACCATTGTGTATTAGGTGTGTGGAGAAGAAGATGACTTGTCTCTCTAAGTTTTTCGATTCAAAGGAAGCATACTCAAGGAGCCATACCTCACCCACACCCACACCGGGACATGATTTAGAGAACAAAACCCTAAAACTGGATGCCAACCCAAGCCAAACTCTTATCTGACAGATAGCATCAGCTTCCAGTCATGTGGAGGGAGGGGCGACTTTGGAAAAAAACAAAGCATTATGAAAAAGAACATGAATACTTTAAAAAGGGTCAAGGAAAGCCATGGGAAAATATAGTCATGGAAATTAGATCTCAATGATGAGTTAGAATGGAGATGAGGCAGGTTCGCTAGATACCTCTGTAACTCAGCAAACATAAAAGCAAGTTTTTCCCTTCACTGTGATACCACCTGATGTTGAAAACAGTATCAGACAATTTTCCTTGCTGCCTGGCCAACTAAAAGCTCACCTCTGGGTGCCTAGGTGGCACAGTTGTTAAGCATCTGCCTTTGGCTGAGGTCATGATCCCAGGGTCCTGGGATCAAGTCCCACATCATGCTCCCTGCTCAGCGGAGAGCCTGCTTCTCCCTCTTCCTCTGCCCCTCCCCCTGCTTGTGTTCTCTCTTGCGCTTTCTTTCTCTATCAAATAAATACATTAAAATCTTAAAAAAAAAAAAAAAGGTTACCTCACCACCTCATCTCACTTGATCACATACTGAGATTGATGAATGAGTTAAGTAGCCCAGATGCCATGTCTTGTGTTCACTTTTTTTTAAATGACAGGAACAAAGAAACTGTTGGTGTTTCTACATCATGAGCTAGAGAACAGTATTTGGACCTCCGGCTAGACAGCTTTGTCCTAGCCTGCCCTGCTCAGCCCTGCTCTGATCTCAGACTCAGTAGCACAGCAACAGAAGATGGAAGAAAGAAATTGCCAGCTTGCCAAGTCTATCCTAAAATGGGTTCTACCCGAAAAGGCTTGTATGGATTCCTTTTATGACAAAAATACTCTTACTCCCAAGTAGTGTCTCCTCTTGTTTACTACCTGTGGTGGGAAGATAAATTTGTTAGTTTTACTTCAGCAAATCCACAAGAGAAACACCAAGCCTTTGTGACCTCGGAGGAGAGGAGAAAGGGCAGAAGCTAAGATCCAAACCCAATTAGCAGCCAGGTCACAGCCAGAGTTCCTCTTGTTGGGTTTGGACCATGCTTCTTTCCATCATCATTTCAGGAACAGTGGTGATTAAAGGCTAAAAATTAAAGCATCTTCAGCTCCACGCCCCTGCTGGGTTCCATTTTGCCAACCTTTCCCTCACCGTTTTCTGTAAAGCTGTTGGGACAAAGTGGGACCATCCTATCAGGAATAGGATAATAACAGCAAAGAGGAAGGAGGACAGGGAGGGACATTTGAGGCCACTCAAAGTAATGAGACAATACTGGAGAACCCATTAGTTCCAGCAGAATTTTTGTCAATCCCATTGCCTGCCATGAGCCTGCTTCCCCAGGAGAACCGCAAGGATGAGCGTCTGGCTTGCTGCTGTGAGCACAAACACAGCCCTGAAAATCCAGGGGGACCAGGAACTGGAAAATCCAATTGTTGATGATGATCACTATGAACTACGCGTGTCTGCTAAGGAGTGACAGTTCTCTGAAACCTAAACACCTTGTCATTTGCACACCTGAGACACAGGCCATTTGAGTCCCACATGCAGTCTTACTGAATATTAAATTCTACATTTCAGGCACCAGCCTCTCAGGAGACCCCAACCAACACAGACGACATCAATGCAGAAACATGCACGGTTTGATTCGGTGGAAAACCGTTCTGCGGGTGCCACAGAGTCAAGTAGCACATCCTCACTGGCAGGGCGGGGAATACAGAAACAGAGGCAGGGCACAGAGAAACTTGCAGCCAAGATGTTAAATGATCCAAGAAATTAGTGGGGGGAAAGAAAATGAAGGTGAGACAAGGAAAATCTCAAGAAAGAAGAGAACAGCTAAGGGAGAAACATACAGAGAGAACAAAAAGAAAGGTAGTTCGTACCAGAAAAATAATGGAAAGAAGAAAATCTCTATCTTCCAAAACCACTGTGTTTCTATTATGTGGTCTTGTGATTATTTGTTTACATCTCTGCTCTTGCCTCAAATTTGAGACAGGAAAACTGCCTAGATCACCATTATAGCTCTCACAGCGTTAGCAAGATTCTTGGGAGTAGAGGTTTAATAAAGATGTATATAAAGAAGGGCCAGAGGGAAGAGGGAAAGTAGCCAGCTTAAGGCTGAATGCTCAAAGTTCTTCATCAGTATTCAAATTTGTTCTTTGTCTCCATCTCTGTCTCTGTCTCCCACACGAATCAAGAGTCTGGGGAGCATCCATAATTTCTCCCTCTTTCTCAACCCAACTCTCCATCACTATCCTACTGACTCTGCCTCCCAGTATTACCCATGTCTATTACTTCCTTCTCATCCTTGGCGTCTCTGGCCTAAATGATTGCACAATGGCTCCATAAGTCCATTTCCCCCTTGGGCTGCCAGTGTGATCATGGCCAAAACAGGAAATAAATTACATCCTTTATTTTTTAAGTGATATTTTGATAAATTATTGAAATGATTATTATTTTCAATAATTAAAAAATGTTTTGGCTTAGAAATAGCTTTATTGTATGAAGCTGCAGATCATTGTGTAAAGGTCTTTGGTTTTTTTTTTTTTAAACCACTTATTAAAAAGATGTTGACAATTCTTAGGTGAAAAAAGCTGTAAATGTTTCTCATTAAGCCAGAGTTGCACATAGATTACATTTATAATATATATTTGTGTATTTATAATTTAGAGAGAAAAGGTAGGGAACAGCAAAGCGGGGCTGGTGTGCTTGGATCTAATACTTGATTATTCCCCACAAATAGTATTTCTTGGCAAAAGGGGTTAACCAGAACCATCCTTGCTTGAAATTCTATGACGGCTCCTTATCACCTACAGGGCAAACCAAGGCCAGGTATGTCCTAATTTGTGGACACCATCAGGGCTCGGCCCATATCTCCTTGAATCCCTTCTAGTATTTTCCTCTCCCCCGACCTCCCCAGCTTCTGTATGCTTTGCATCTAAGGGCCCACACCTTAGACTGTCTCTAGAGGACCGCTCTGCAGGAATGGAGCATTTTTGCCCACAAGTACAGAGAATCAAAAATCAAGGCAGCCTATTGACTCACTGAAATAGGAGTAGAAAAACCCAGCTTCCTTGCCTCAAGTAATGACGAGCTGTGACGGTGTAACGTACACTCCAGAGCTCCTCTGCAGATCAAGTGGAGGCTAGGACTTTGCCTAAAATCATACCCTTCCCAGAGGCACCTACGTGACGCAGTCAGATAAGCCTCCAACTCTTGGTTTCAGCTCGGGTTGTGATCTCAGGGTCTTGAGCTCTAGCCCTCTGTTGGGCTCTGCGCTCAGTGGGAGTCTGCATGAGATGCTCTCTCTCTGCCCCACACCACTCATGTGCCCTCTCTCACAAATAAATAAATAAATCTTTAAGAAAAATGTTACCAAAAAAAAAATCACATCCTTCCTGGGTATATTATTTATCTATTGATGCATAGCAAATTCCTTCAAAACTTAATGGTTTAAGACAACAAACATTTATTATCTCGTACAGTGTCTGAGGGTCTGGAATCTGGGAGCAGCTTACCTGCTGCAGGCAGGCTGTCAGCTGGGGATGCAGCCACCTGATGGGGATGGCGAATCTGCTTCCAAGATCACTCACATGGCTGTTGGCAGGAGGCTTCGGGTCCTTGCCAGATGGGCCTCTCTCTAGGGCTGCTCACAGGACATGGCCGCTGTCTTCTCCCCAGGCAAATGATCTAAGAGGAGGAGAGAGAGCTAGCAAGTGAGCAAGAGAGCCCTGAAACAAACGAATCTCAGAAGGGACATGCCATCACTTCTGCTACATGCTATTGGTCACACAGACCAGTCAGTTCAATGTGGGACAGGACAGCGAGAAAGGCTACCAGGCTGTGGGGATCGCTGGGGGGCCCTCTTGGACGCTAGCAACCACAGGTGGCTTCTTGCCATCTCCACCCTGCTTTTTCTAGAAGCACTTCTTCCTCTCCTCAGGAGTTTTACTGAGACATAATATATTGATATACAGCACTATTTTAAGTTGAACAGTGTGACTGGACTTACATATATCACGAAATGATTAGCTCAGTAAGTTTAGTTAATATCCATCATCTCATATGGATACAAAAAAGAGAAAAAGAAAAAAAATTTTTTTTCTTGTAATGAGAACTCTTAGGATTTACACTCTTGACAACTTTTTATACCTAGAGCAATGTTAGTTCCCGTCATCGTGTTGTACATTACATGCCTAGGACCTACTTGTAACTGGAAGTTTGGACCTTTGGCCACCATTCCTCCTGTTCCCTTACTCCCACACCCTTGCCTCTGGCAACCACAAATCTCATCTCTTCCTATGAGTTTTCTTTTCGGTTTTTGGTTTTGTGTTTAGATTCCACATGTAAGTGAACTCATACAGTATTTGTCTCTATCTGACTTATTTTTTTTTAAGCATAATGCTCTCAAGGTCATCTATATTGTCACAAATGCAGGATGTCCTCCTTTTCATGGCTGAATAACATTCCATTCATTGTGTTTGTATACCACATCTTTTTTTTTTTATCCCTTCCTCTGTTGTTCCCATGTCTTGGCCCTTGTAAGGAATGCTACAATGAACATAAGGGTGCAGATATCACTTCAAGATCCTCTTTGCAACCCCTTTGGATATAGAATCAACAGTGGAATTGCTAGCTCATATGATAGGTCTATTTGGAATTTTGGGGGGAAACTCCATACTGTTTCCCATCATGGTTGTACCAGTTTACATTCCCACCAATAATACACAAGGGTTCCCTTCCAACACCAGCATTTGCTATCTCTTGGCTTTTTGATGATGGCCATGCTAACAGGCATGCAGTAATAACTCATTATGGTTTTGATTTACATTTCTCTAATAGCGACGTTGAATATCTTTTCAAGTACCTGTTGACTATTCATATATCTTCTTTGGACAAATGTCTATTCAAGTCTTCTGCCTATTTTAAAATTGGATTATTTGTGTTTGTTTTGCTACTGAGTTGTGTGAGTTATTTCAAATATATTTTGGATATTAACCTCTTTAAGAGATACATTTTTTAGACACATGATTTACAATTCTTTTTTTCCCACTGGGAGCTCTTCTCCTCCTCTTCTTCCTCCTCCTTCTCCTTCTTCTTCTTCTTCTTCTGCTTTTGATTCTGTATGGAGCACTTCTTAATGAATCATTTGCTTCTGAATCCTGTCTCAGGGATTTCTTCTGTGGAACTCAACTCAGGTCTGTGAAGTCCTCCATGATGTGGCCTTTGCCAACTTTCTAATTTCATCTCTTGCCAACACATGCTTCTCTCTTAATGCAGCAACAACACTGAAAGGATGCTTGAAATCACCTGTACCTGGCATGTGATCTCTCTCTGCCCTTACTCAGAGTCCTCATCATCTTTTATCTCCATCACTTGCTACCATTAGATATTTGTCGAATGAATGAATGAGTGCATACATTCTAAAGTACTCTCTATCCTTAATTGGCTACCACACAGAGGAAAGACATGAGGCTTTGTTCTGTCACCACGGCCAAGTGTGAGGACTCCATCATGTCTTCCAAACTCTGGGAAAGGAAAATGAAGAACTGCATTCATTCATTTATTCTGTCATCAAATATTTATTGGATGCTTACTGTGTGCTGGACACTTCCTTAAGCACTGGACATATAGCACTGGAACAAAGAGACTCAAAGTCTACCTTCAGGGTTTACATTCTAGTGGGAGAAACAGTAGCAGCTAAAAAGTATGGAGTGTCACCAGGTCCCAGGCACTATGCTAGATAGATATAGATATGCATATGCGTATGGACATGGCTATAGACATAAATAAATATATCACTTCATTTAATTCTTACACAACCCTATGAGATAGGTCTCATTATTTTCATTTTGTAAATAAGGAGAATAATACCATAAATAGTGGACCTGGAATTTGAACTGGGAAGTAATGCTAAAGAAAAAAATTATTCATGACAGTTATTAAGAAGAGTAAGGTGGACTCTTTTCAGGGGGACCACTGCAATGGGAGTTTTGTGGTAGAGCAGGGAGATCAGGCTCAACCTCACATACAAGAGCAAGTAGAGATTGGCAGCCAAGGATCAGGGTGGGAGTCAATGGATGGGAAATTATAAAAAGGAAGTCAGGGGTAAGGGGAATTCTGCTAAACCAACTACACAGGATTTTTGCTGAAGGCAGGTCAGGGTGATAAGATATCAAGGGGGGATGGGGCACCTGGTGGCTCAGTGGGTTAAGCCTCTGCCTTCGGCTCAGGTCATGATCTCATGGTCCTGGGATCCAGCCCCACATTGGGTTCTCTGCTTAGCGGGGAGCCTGCTTCCCCTGTTCTCTCTGCCTGCCTGTGATCTCTCTCTCTCTCTCTCTCTGTGTCAAATAAATAAATAAAATCTTTTTTTAAAAAAAGATATCAAGGTGGGGGGAATAAGGAATATGCTCAGATGTGGAGGATTGTCAGATACCAAGGCTGGGTGGGGGAGGTGGGTAGGAGATTCTCACTAAACTGACCCAGCAGGATTCTTACTAAAACTGTACTAAGTGGACCAAGGACAGAGCTCAAGGGCAAGATCTCATCAGAAAGAGGACTCAGAAGAGCTGGGCTAGTTAGGTCCAGGAGAATCTTTCAGCAGCATATTCTAGAACCCATATTCTTGTCTACTCTAGTCAGCGAGTGGGAACTGCCTTGAGAGGGCAGTACTAACTACAGAGCTCTTTGCTTATCTGGGTTTTCTTATCTCTGCAATAAACCTTACTTTAAAACTCTGGAAAGGGAAAACAGTGAAACTCTGCTGGTATCTTGCTTACCTAAAAAAATACCACCACTTTGAGCTGGAATGGATGTGAGAGATAATGCCGTGGAGAATGGACTATTGAAGGGGAAGCTGGGAGTTGGGTCTGAGCTGTGGTCCTGTCTGTGTCCTCACTTGCTTGATAAGGGTTGAGAAATAAGCTTCCAAGATTCTTTCCTCCCTTCCCTCCACACGACCTTAATGGTCTAGCCTTAAGATCTCACCACCTTTGTGGCATGTAACCTCGCATCACGTTGATCAGCCTGCATGCCTCACCTCCCCTGCTTGACAGTCAGTTCTGGGTGCAGTGAGTGCTTCTGTACACACCATTATACATCCTATCAACACGCCACCTTGCACGTGTCTTAGGGTAGAGCATGAGGCTCCATATCCAAGGAGCTTCTCTGAAATGCTTCTTCAAGGTCATAGAAGGCACGAATGAAAGAGTCGACATTGAGATGTGGGCAGGTCCCACTCCAAAGCTGGTGCTTTCAACTCACACACAGTGATTCAGGAAAGAGCAGTTGCTTGAATAGAATTGGTGATGAGTCAGCGTATCATTCCCAAAAGCCTACTTCAAATGTTTCTCTCAGCCACGCACAAACTCTCACTCACAAGTTCAACATGTAAATTTCAAAATGCCCCAGATGGCACATCTCACATTGAAATCTGTCCTCCTGGGGCGCCTGGGTGGCTCAATGGTTTAAAGCCTCTGCCTTCGGCTTAGGTCATGATCCCAGGGTCCTGGGATCGAGCCCCGCATTGGGCTCTCTGCTCAGCAGGGAGCCTGCTTCCTCCCTCTCTCTGCCTGCCTCTCTGCTGCCTACTTGTGATCTCTGTCTGTCAAATAAATAAATGAAATCTTAAAAAAAAGAAAGAAAGGAAGAAAGAAACCTGTCCTCTTGTGAGCAAGGTAGGTCCTGGCTTGGATTATCAGCTCAAAAACACTGTGGGGATGTATTTCAGAGATTATTTAAAAAAAAAAAGATGTCACCAAAATTGATATTTTTATTTCTTTAGATGCATGGGAATTCATTGTATTATTCCTTGCATGACTTTACATCTTAATTATTAAATAATTTTTTTTTAATGAAAAGGGAGGCATTTACCCCCAAGGATACCAGTTGCATTGGAAATTGATATCGTTTCAACTTAAGGTTGTAAGGGTTGGGGTCCCAGCAGGAAACACATAATGTGCACAGAAGGGGGGGGTCACTGAGGAATTCATAAATGGGATCACTCGGAAAGTAGTGGGTATAAATAAGGGAAATTTACAGAGATGGTGCAGCACCTCAAGACCATTAGCAAGCCATTGGCAAGAATTAGCAAGAAGCCACTAGCACCCCGTATTTGAAGGAGCAAGGGAAGCAGGTGTTTAAAGAGATTTGGAGAGCTGTGGACAAGGCATCCACAAGAGAAGCCCGACCACTAACCAACTGCCCATTTGCAGCCTGGTTGAGTGGGGAGGGATGGATGTCTCACTCGTTCACCCTCTCATCACCCACTGGTGCTTCCATTGACCTCACACAACCAGAAACCACAAGTGAGGGAGGCTGGATGATGCAGACCCTAGGACACAGAGCAGGGTGGAGAAGAGTAGACAGAGAATCTGGAGAGACAAAGTGAATATTCAGCTCAGGAACCAGCCCCACCTGCCTAGAGCTCAGCTCTTGAAAAGTCAGATGTCAGAAAAGGGGTAGCAGAGTCTCACATGTAAGATATGGCATATCTACTTTTCCAGGAGCAACAATGCATCCATTTGCCTAAAATACGAAATCTCGTCAGTAACACATGGTTGGGTGGATATATTAGCTCTGCTTTCCTTAAAGGGGAAAAGTCAATCAATGCATAGAAGAGAAAGAACAGATTCAAATGCTATATAATGAGGAAGCATAGCGTGACTGTAACAGTCATGCATTTAACATCCAAAAATTCAAATACATTGCAGGGATGGCCAGGGAGGAAAAGAAACCATGTTTAAATAATGCAGGAAATTCTGCCCACCACATACTCCTTAGGCTTATGTATAAAAGTAAGCATGAGACCTACGACATTATTCCACTGTTTCCCCCCATCAATCTCATAGTGCAAGCATTTGCCACACTAAATGTGATTCTGGTGTGTGTAGATCCAGGGGCTTATGTACCCTTTATGGCATATTTTAGATTACTATATGTGTCAATGTTTAGGTACATGTACAGGTTTGTATGCAGTAAGTCACATGTACTATTCTTTAAAAGCAATTTAAGAAATGTCCAAGGGTTTTAATGCTTTAGAGCTGTAATCAACACATTTCTAAATTAGAAAAAATGTCCTGAAAAATATTTTACGTACTGTTTTCTGTTCACTGCCTTTAAAGTCTGGCTCCTGCCTAAGCTATGACTCTACTGTAATCCCTTAACCACCAGGCAGGTATTAGGAAAGGAGCCTGGGGAGAGTCCTTTGTGGAAATAGGTCGAGAGTGAAAGGAGATTGCTTAGGAGAAAAATGAATTAAAGTACTCAGAAAAATCTAGTAACTTACTAACTTTTGTTTCTGAATATAAACAGTGTTAAAAGCTTAGTAATTCCCTTAGAAGGTCAGAAATAAGTAGTCCTTAATCATACAAAGAAATACAAATCTATGCAATTATCTTCCATTCTGTCAGAAGAATCAAGGATAGGACTTTAATACTGGATGGGTTCGAGCCCATCTCCAACACTGGGGTTCTCAGGTGAACTCTGATCTCAAAGTCAGTCAAATTGAATGGAGTAGAAACTATCCCCCAGATTTCAAGGACTTAAACAAATCAGAGTTAATTTCCATTTTTTGCCAGCTTTTTATGAGGGATAAGTGACAAAAATTGTATATATTTAGAGTATAAAATATGATGATCCATATACATTAAATATGTTAATACCTCTATCTCTTCATGTAGTTACTTTGTTTCTCATGAGAACTTTGTTTCTTATGAGTAGATCATAAGATCTACTCTGTAGCAGATTTCAAGGATACAGTGCAGTATTATTAACTAGTTACCATGCTGTGCATTAGATCCCCAGAACTTATTTGTCTTATAACTGAAAGTTTGTACCCTTTGATCCACATCTCCCCATTTCTCACACCCCCACCCCTCCCCCGCAGCCTCTGGCATCCACCATTCTACTCTCTGGTTCTCTTTCGTGTTTTCCTTTTTCACATACCACATATAAGTGACATCATATAGTATCTGTCTTCCTGTGTCTGGCTTATTCCACTGAACATAATGTCTCCTAGATTCATCCACGTTGGCTTTTTTGGTGGTTTTTGTGACTGAGTAATATTCTACTGTATATATGCATATCACATTTTCTTTATCCATTCATCCACTGATGGACATTTGGGGCTTATTTCTTACTCACTTGGCTGGGGGCACTGCTGTCTGTCATACTTGTCCTCTCCCTAGAGCCCAGCCTGATGGAGCCCCCACAATATCAAACATTGTGGGTCATGGTGGTGGAAAGGAGGGTCTCACAATAGTAATCAAACACCTGCACTAAGGGTGACACATGACTCAAGAACTCACACCCGTCTAGCCAGAACTGGTCACATGGGTGACCAACCATGGCACCAACCAATGGTGGCAAGGACAGCAATCTTCGTTCATCCAGAAGATGAAGAGCCAGATATATTTAGTATTTAGCATCATTGGCCATCAAATCAATATAATGCCCTTTTCCTTATCCTGAAAGCAGACACTGAGATCTGAGAAACTGAAGGAATGGGAAATTGGGATCCTCAGGCTACTTGGTCAGCAAGCCAGAGAGAAAATATAAGCAGTTGGATCACAAACCTCTGTCCATGGCACCAGGACAGTATCTTTCAGAAGACCAGAAATGTGGCCAAGGATGTAATTTGCCTGTGCTTCAGTGTTCTAGAAGTGTAGTTAACAAATATTTTTGATCATGATCCCCTGTGGGAAGAAAATTTTGGAGAATGTACTGCTAATGTATATAAACACATCTACAAACTTCATACATGTGCTATGGTGTTAATATATATTATGTACATTACTAAACATAGAAAAATGGACATAAAAAGGATGAGAAAAATAAATACATACTCTAATAATGTTTCCCAACCAATATATCATCTCATACTCTCCCTAGGGTTTCTGCATCCCACCTTGGAGACCCACTCTCTTAGAGGATCGAGAGGCTTAAGTCACATTCTTCAGCACAAAAGACCAACAAGAAAGGAATCCATTTACATAAAATTATCTGTAATCCCAGATATGACCCCCAAATAATAACTACTAATATCTTGGTACATCTCCTTTTTCTCCACACAGCTATCCATATGTGGAAGTAATTTTTTAAAAGATATTGTAACACAAAAACTGCTTTGTAATCTCCTTTTCACACCCAACACCCTGGGAACAACATATCGCATATTCTCCTTCATCATTTTTGTACCTTCTATTTTCCTTATTTGCACAGTAATATATGTTCATTGTGAAATCCTATTAAATGTGTATAAGCAAAAAAGAAAAGAAATACCCATTTTCCATTACCCAGACAGAATCACTTTTAACACTTTGCTGGGTTTTTTTTTTCCCCCTGCCGATTTCTTTTCCATGCATTCATGGTCCTCCATTAATGGGATCACGCTATGCACACTCTTCTGTAACCTGTTCTATCATTCCGTGTGTATTGTGTACCCCTTTCCAAGTAATGTAATACCCTTCTACAACACCATTTGAAGGAGTCTATATGGCAATGTTTCGAAAACTGATGTTCTCTAAACGTTATTCTGGAAGATCCCCATAGGTACATTGAGAGAAAAATAAGTTCTGCTGTAAAATAAGTTTGGGAAATACTGCCTATTTGAATTCTCATAATGCACAGTAGCAATTAAAGTCTCTGAAAATCCTACAACTAAAGAAAAATATTTGACTTTGTTTAACATGGTGTTTCTCAAATTTATTCGAGCATGACTCATTTTTTGGAGGCACTTCAAATACCATCCTCAGAGCAGTGCTAATTACTCTGTAATTATATTCTGGTTCTGTCTTCTTGAGCATATAAGTTGTCACAAATTTTAACCACAAATATCTGCATTGTAATGAATATTCTTGTCTCTGTATCTCATGCTTCTCATATATTTTAATATAAACCTAATAAAGCAGATAAATTTAATACCAGCTTGAAGAGTATGTAGATTTTGAAAGTTTCTCTTCTGACAAATCAGTTCTCAGAAATGTTGAATTTATTTATACTCCCATTGTCAGGACATGAAAATTCTCATTTCCACACGACGATGTCAGCTTTGGGTATTATCACTAAAAAAGTGAGTAAATACATAAATAACTGCTCTTCTTATTTTGAAAGTAATTAATGCTTATTGTAGAAAAATTTTAACTTAATAGAAGAGAAAAAAGAGAGAGGAAGAGTAAGAGAGAGAAATCACCCACAATCTCATAACTTAAAATAACCACTATCAACATGGGAGACAATATATAAATATGGGTGTTGTTGTTTTTAAATAAACCCATAATTTTGCAAGTTCTATGTCATGCTATTTTATAATTAACATTGTGTCTTTAAAATGTTATCTCATTGTTTAAAGTTACATCTTTTAAAAGATTTTATTTATTTATTTATTTATTTATTTGAAAGAGAGAGAGAGAGCAGAGGAGCAGCGGGAAAGGGACAAAGAATCTGAAGCAGACTCCCCGCTGAGTGTGGTGTTCAATGTGGGGACTCGATCCCGCAACCCTGAGATCTGAGATCATGACCTGAGCCGAAACCAAGAGTCAGACACTTAACAGACTGAGCCACCCAGGCAGCCCTGCATTTGTTTTAATACAAGGGAAGCTGAGCAGTTTTTCATGTTTATTATCTCTTAGTTTCTTTTAGATACTTGCTTCACATCTTAAGTTCATAGTTCTGTTGAAGTCTTTGTGTTTTTCTTATTATTTTGGGGGTGCCATTTATATATAAATTAAAGAACTTAACTATTTTTCACATATGTTGTAACTATTTTCCCCACATTACTGTTTAGTTTTCAATTTTACACGTGCCGTGTTTTACATACAGAAATTTCTGATTATTATGTAGTTAGAAGTTTTTTCTTTAGCTATTGATCATGTAAAAATTAGAAATCCCATCTATACCTCAAGGTATATAATTTTCTTCTGGTATTGATGGTTTTACATCTTTGATCCAATGGGAGAAACAAAAAGTAGGAGTTATACCCAGGAAAAGGGGCTTTATGCACAATCTTTATTGGTGTTCAAACCTGGTCCACATGGTTTAAGTAATGCTGTGCACGAACATCTCTCAAATCCTACCCCAGTTCTCCACCTTTTGAAGTCACCAGAATGCTAAAGGCTTACCATACCTTCCTCTTTATCATGTCTGCAAATCCAAATATCATGCTGATCATGGCATGTTCCTTTGCCAACAAATTCTATTCACTTTAAGTCTATTGATTCAAGTTATTTTTTCGAACAACAAAATATCACATACAAAAAATTCTCAAGTGCATATACCCATTACAAGATCTCTCACCAACTATCTTTTTATATTCCTGTTATTCAATCTAATACATTTCCTTATTCTGCTAAAATAGGTTTGCACCGATCAACACAACCCATCAAATCGTATCTCATGTAATACAGTGTTTGGGTGAAAGTATCAGGAGAGTTAGCAGGGAGGGGGCACAGCGAGATCAGCTTTAAGCTTTAGTGAATTTGACTACATAAAAACGACAAACTTTGCTAGTAAAAAAATACAATTAAATATTTTATATCACTAATAATCAAAGAAGTTTGCACTAGAACAATAATGAGAAATATTTTTCACCTATAAAATTCGTAAAGGTTACAGAAAGATAATATCCAATGTTTGTAAGAGTGTGATCAGATATGTTTTGTTGGGAAAATAAAGATTTAAACCACATTTCTGGAGTCAAATGTGGCAATCCTTATCTGAGTCTAAAGATCAGGGGTGCCTGGGTGGCTCAGTTGGTAAGGCATCTGCCTTGGGCTCAGGTCATGATCCCAGAGCCCTGGGATTGAGCCCCACATTGGGCTCCCTGCTCAGTGGGGAGTCTGCTTCTCTCTGTGTCCTTCTGCCCCCCTCATTCTCTCTCTTTCTTTCTCTCAGATAAAAAAAAAAAAAATCAAATCTTTTTTTTTTTAAGAGTTTTAGAAGATCATTTGACTTGGTACTTCTGTTTCTAGAAAAGTAACCTAAAGAAATCATCAGAAGCTTATTCAGACTCTGTTTATAGTTGTAATGTCCACTATGTGCTCAGTATTTTAAAAACATTGATCTCATTTCATTTTCCCCCACCATCCTGGCTCCTGCATCAGTAAGTGGCACAGCTGAGAATGAATCCTCAAACCTGCAAGAGCCCCAAATCCATTCTCTAACCACAAGCAAGTTTCTACTCCTCTGTAACCCTCTGTGTTCTAGCTACAGAATGAGCAGTTTGCAAGAGAAAGATCTCTAAATTTCTTTCCACTTTAAGTAAGTAGATAGTTTTCTGTCCCAGAGTATTTTGCCTCATTGATGCAGGGAATTCAGGAACTCACTTTTGGATATCTTAACTGCTGGCTATTGTCCCACCATCCTAAGAAGCTGATAGAATGAGACAGAGCAGAGCCTGCCAGTGACCCTGGGGCTTGGACCACAGGGCCCCCCAGCATTGCCCAGGATTCCACAAGCCCAGGAATTACTCTCTGGAGCCCTAAGCTCACATTCCCAGGAGGAAGTTGTTCCATGCCCTGATTGCCCTCGTGCCATTACCAGCATCAGTGGCACACTTTTCCAGATGGACGATCAAGGGCATTGACGGAGAATCTGAAGCAGCAGATTCCAATGGGAAAAGTACAGGACTAGTATTGGGGAAATTGGCTGCTGTCCCAGCCCTGTGACTTACCGGATGGCCCTAGGCAAGGACTGAAACAGTACCGTTCCAATCCCCCTCCCCGCCCCACCCCGTTTCCTCCCCTGAAAAAGATGCAGACCGTGGTGCAGATAAAATGAGATTGTGCAATTACAAGTACTTTGAAAAATGAGGAGCACTGTACAAATGTGAGGGGCTATTATTAATTTAGAGAGGAATCGAAAAATCTAAAATTGTCTCACATTTGAATAGTGTTTCTTATTTTGCAACATGCTTTTCTCATTTTGTCTTCAGGGCCGCCGTGTTGAGAAAGTAGGACAGTTATAATCTCCGTTTTACAGATGAGGAAACAGAAGGAAAAGAGACCGTGCCAGCCCTAGAAGCCAGGCATCCTGATTTCCAACCCCAGATTCATTCTCGTATCTTTGCCAGGGATTTGCCCTTCTCCACTGTCCAGGTGACATGGATGGGACAGGAGAGTGTATCTGTCGGGCATGGGGATGGGGGCTGTCCGCAGGATCTGAGCCCAGTGAAGAATAACTGGCCTCTGAGGTTTATTTTGGATTAACAAATGGGCTTTCTAGGAAAAAGCGTAGAGTTCCAGGATTTCCGCATTGCAAGGGAGAGCATGTTCAAAACCAGAATGAGAGAAATACTAAACGCTGAAAGAGAGCGGCATACATTGTGAGGAAGTGCCTCCATCAGCAGTGTGACCTGCACTGTCCATACCAGCAGGGGCAGCGTTGGCCTGTCCTTGGAACCATCCAGCAGAAAATTAGTGCGTGAGTAGGAAGAAAGCTTGGGTTGAGGACTCACAGACACGTGTGAGTTTATCATTAAACAATTATGAAAAGTGCATTTCTGGTGCTTTGGCTTTTACAGAGAGCTTCTGTACCCGGAGTTGCAAAGGTAAACTGGAACCACTCTTAGAAGTGACTTACCAAAGAACATACTTACTCCCTTGAGCCAGAGTGCACCTGAGGCTTGGCCACTGGATTGGCTTGCCTGGTTCCAAGCCAGGGCCTAAAGAGGCACCATGTGCTTCCACCCTGCTCTTTCGCTCATGTGACCCACAGCAAGAAGGGCATGCCCTAGGAAGTCGTTGATCCAAAAAGCACAGGGAGGCATGTGGAAAAGACCCGAACCCAACCTGCAACCTGGTACTCAGAGCTTAGAGTATAACCTAGCAAAGACAAATAGCAACCATGGATGATTAAGTACAAAACAAATGCTAGGTATTTACATTATCGTTATGTGTTTACATTATCGTTATGTGTTTACATTATCGTTATGCAAAATGGTGCTGCAAATCGTTGACTGACACAGTTGCCTTCACTAGAAACAATGATTATGAATTATAAGGCTTATTTGGATTTTTTAAATGGGGGCTCTTTTTTAATCGAAGGATAATGAACATAGAGTGCTATATTAGTTTCAGGTGAACAATATCAAAGATTAAATACTATTCTCTACATTATTTGTTGTTCATCAAGAGAAGTATATTCTTAATCCATAAAGAAGGGGTTCTTAATTCTTTATGGGGGCAGGTAAGAATTTCTCTACAATATATGAAACAAGAAATGGTCCATTTCTTTATTGCTCTTAAAGCAAATTAATTACGGCTCCAAATTTCCAAGTGTTGCCGTAATAACATGATCAATAACGCTCAGTTCTAGACTGCCTCCCTAGTATGCGGTCTCATATAAAAATCCCAGGCATATGCATCACCAGACACATGGAGGAGGGGCCCAGAACACCCCCATTTTTGCCCTTGCCCCTTCAATGCTCTGGAACTCCATCAGTTATTGCAAGTTCAGAAATCACAGTGGTGAAACAGAGGGCTGTACATTTTACTGACTGACATCATCCAGGACTTGATAGAGTTAGGCCAAGTGGAAAGTTCTTGGATGATGCTGAGTCTAAAAGGAACAGTTTGATGACCATACAGTTTTGACAGTTTACATGGCGTCTCTGTGGTATCGGGAATACAAAGACAGCTCTCTGTTTTTCCATTCATTCAAGACTTCTTTCTCCTTTTTTTTTTTAAATTTTAATTCATTTGGCACAGAGACAGAGATCACAAGCAGGCAGAGAGGCAGGCAGAGAGAGAGGGGGAAGCAGGCTCCCTGCTGAGCAGAGAGCCCGATGCGGGGTTTGATCCCAGGACCCTGAGATCATGACCTGAGCCGAAGGCAGAGGCTTTAACTCACGGAGCCACCCAGGCGCCCCTCAAGACTTCTTTTATATTTGTGTTTGTTTAGATAGATCCTGCATGTTTCTTATTACTAGGCCATTTACAGAGGCAGGGATATTTAGATACAGAGGCCAAGCTATCTACACCACCAAGGATAGATGCCAAGTTCCTTTGCACCCTTAGAAATGTTCTTCATGATGTGACCCCTCCCCACCTTTGTAGTCTCACTGCTCACTCTTCCTGGTGGCCACATTATGGTTCGTTCATGGTGAATTACATGAATACACTATTTTATTTTCTTGCTTTGTTTTTGTAGACACCCTCCCCTTTGCTTGGGAGAGTCATCTGACCATCTCCTACTTAGACTTCAAGGTCTAATTCTCTTGAAAAGGGCCCAGGGCTAGTTGAAGCAAGATAGGTGCTCAAGATGCAGCATTTCAGGGCACTCACTCTCAAGGTCATGCAAATGGCTCCTTAAGGGACCTCATTCATCCTACCCTGTTCCTGGCTTTACTCCTTAATGTCTCCCCAGATGTACTCCACCTCTCCCCCAAGAACAGAACCTTCTTCACGCACTCTATACCTTTCTATATTACAGCGCTTACCACACTGGATTACATTTTCTTAGGACAGAGACCATGCCTTATCTTTAGGCATGGCACCAGCACTAAGCCATACATAGTGTATTTGATGAATAATAGTAAAGTAACTGCCATTCTATACAAGCACTTATTTTGTGCCTGGTATGGGTCTAAGTGCTTTACTTAATTGACTTGCTTAGCGTGCGGAGAAACCTATGCAGATATCATTATCCCAATTTTGTAGATAGAAGACTAAAAGAACTTAAGTACATTGCAAAACCACACAAGGTGAAGTGGTAAAAGCTGGGATTTGAACCCTGTCCTTCTCATGCCAGACTCCATGTACACCACTGAGAAACATGATTCATATCGTTACATTACACCAGATATGAAACAAGAGGGAAGAGCATTTGGTTATGTAATTCAGGATCTAATACAATCACAAGGGCAATGAGGCTTTATGAGATGGGGTGTCTCTTTGCCATCTTGTCTTCCTGCAAACAAAGTGCTAAAATGCTGACTTCTTTAAAAAAAAAAATGCTGACTTCTTCCCCAGACCCCAAAGGCATCAATATTAGCGGGACACACGAGACTGAGTGCTGGTCCCAAATTTAAAAACAAAAAATCCAAGTAATGCTTTCACCAGCATTGACCAAGGACAATTATTGTCCAGAGGGATTTGAGCCCTATTGATGATCCAGCCAGAAACATCCTGTCTCATGGCAATGGATCATTTGCCAGTTAGAGGTTACAGAGACACAGCCCAAATCATCGGCCCTGAGTGGTGAGCACAGGAGCCGGCAAGTCGCTGATTCCCATTCCGTGGTCTCACTTCCCACACTGGACAGTTACCCTGTCCTTCTTTGTTCTCTGCTAGTCACCATTTGGGCCAGAAAACCATGCAGCGGTCTCCTAGGCTGACGCTGTACCAGTGGGAAACTGACACCAACCTGGGAGTCCCGAACTCACATGCTTGGAACAAATGAATGAGGTTGGCCTGGTAGGGACTGGAACAAATTATAGCCCACATGCTGTAGTGATCATGCCTTTTTATTGTCTGTATTTCTGATGCTCTTAGGGTCTTAAGGACCCTGGAGAGATGGTCCCTGGAATGACTAGTTAATTCCTAGAGACAGGAAAGGACAAGCCTGCTAGCCAGCTAGCCCGCTTTTCATATGCAAACCAACCAATCCAGAACTCACACCCTCAAACAAACTTTTTTATAAGGGCCTCTTACACTCTGGGCCACTATTCCCCTGCACGGATCACCCCAGGACCAAGTACAAGACAACAGAGAGCCTCACATTCCAAAGTGTGAAATTATTCTTGCTAGCCAAACCTAAGCTTGCACTGCCTTGCCTTGCCTTGGCCTATGATACAATAAAAGTTCTGGCCCCCATTTCCCCACTCTCTCTGCCTCCTGACCAACCTGGGTGATTCCCAGTGAACCCACACCCTATGGCATGACATGGCCTGGCATGGCCCCTCCTCTGTGAATAACAAATTATCTCTTCTTCTTCTTTTATTTTTTAAGATTTTATTTATTTATTTGAGAGAGAAAAACCCGAGCAGGAGCAAGGGAAGGGGCAGAGGGAGAAGCAGACTCACCGTTGAGCAGGGAGCCTGATGAGGGACTTTACCTGAGTCGAAGGCAGATGCTTAACCTACTGAGCCACTGAGGTGCCCACAAATAATCTTTCCAATGACAGTTATCTCCTAATCTCTTGACTTCACTATATCTGAATAATAATAAATAAAACCTATATTTTAAAACACATGTTGGGGGGCCTGGGTGGCTCAGTAAGTTTAGCGTCAGACTCTTGATTTTAGCTCAGGTCATGGTCTCAGAGTTGTGGGATGAAGCCCTATGTGAAGCTCTGTGCTCCACGCAGAGTCTGCTTAAGACTCTCCCTCCCCCTTGGCTCCTCCCCACTGGGGGCTCATGCTCTCTCTCTCTCTCAAATAAATAAAAATCTTTTCAAAAACCAACAAAGCACATGCCCATTGTACTTGAGAGTGATCCCTATTCATTTCTAGCTGATTATTGCCAAACCAAAGTCACTCAGTGACTTTGAATGAAAATTCAGACATTCTGAAATTTCAAGAGAAGCCCAAAATCTGGATCTACATCTCTGAAAGTTTTAATCTTGGTAACTAATTCAAACTTAAAATGCTGTGTGGTTCTTGCATGTATCCAAATAGTACAAGCTGAGGAAAACAAAACCAAGGGGGATGGAATAGCCAGACTAGCTGGAGAATGTTATCTATGGTTTTCCCTCCCTACCTTACTGGAATTGTCCAGGCTAGAGTAAACACATAGTCTTAGACTTGAGGAATACTCTCCCTGATGGTTACAAAAAGAAACATTTTTTCAGCTTTTCTAACCTGACTCCCAGTAAGAAATACACTTTACATTACAACATACACACATTCATATATATCTACTGAAATAAAAATGTTATCATTACTACATGTAATGCACTTTGGTATTTTCTTTTTTATTGTATTCCATGTAATGTCTCTCTGATGTTGGTTGCTACCCACTATATTGATTTCACAGCTTGTCAGTGGATGTGAAATTACAGCTTCAAGAAACAACAAGAGCCATACAAATCTAGAGATTAGTGGTACCAATCCACCATATTACAGATAAGGAAACAGATTCACAGAGTAATGGGATTTGCCCAATATTATACAAGGCAAATGGCAGAGCCATACCTTGAATTAATGACCAAGCCAAGACCATTTCCCTGATATATTTATATCCCTGAATATATAGTGTATATGTGATTAGTGTTGGTGTTGTTACCAGTCGGGGGTCAATCAAAGAAGCAGGACTGGTAGAATACACGCACACATGCGCATACACACATACATACGCATTTTTATAGGAATTTGATCAGACACAGCTGAGGTAGTTAAGCAGTTTCTGGAAGGCTATTCTCTTGGCTGTCTGATGCTAGAGCTTGAAGTTCACAAGAACAATAAGCTGGAGCCCACAAGGACGGACAGAAACCATGTCTATTCTTTTTGCCTTGGACCTCAGCAGTGTGGACATCTGACAGAGAACAAAGGCACGCTTCATCATGGATGACTAATGTGCGTGTAGCCCAGGAGTGGGAGGAGCCAGAGGAGGATCAAGGAGAAGGCCCCACGCGGCCTCAACGCACTGCTGCTTCACCTCAACCCCCGGGGTCTCCCATAAGCATCTCTCTTCCTTTTCATTAGTAATTTAGATAGTATGCTTGCAGTTCAATTTTAGAAATTGAATATCTATTTCTTTAGGTATTAAAATCGAGAACACATAGTATCTTTATTTGAGGAAAATAGCACATTTTGTATTACTCTCCCTTCTTTCCTGCAATTAGTTATTATCTGAAATGTTAAACTCAAGTTCTCATTTTCAAAATATGACTGTTCTATCCCGGGAATCTCTGAAGGTCCACTCAAATTTGCATGCTGTCGATTGACAACACTTATGTGTCTTAGCTCTGTGCTCAACTCATGCCATCACTTTTTGCTGGTCCTTTTAGGCTCAGATTCCTTCCTCTAAGATTTACTTACTTTAACTCATCTGTAGATGAGATGAATAATTTCTTGATGGTGTTCATTTGTTGGTTTGCTTTTTTTAAAAAAAATTTAAATTCAATTAGCCAACATATAGTACATCATTAGTTTTTTTTATTATGTTCAGTTAGACAGCATGTAGTACACCATTAGTTTTTGATGTAGTGTTCAACAGTTCTTCGGTTGCATATAGCACCCAGTGCTTATCACATCATGTGCCCTCCTTAATACCCATCACCCAGTTACCCCATCACCCCTCCCACCTCCCCTTCCAAAACCCTCAGTTTGTTTCCCAGAGTCCACAATCTCTCGTGGGTTGTCTCCTTCTCTGGTTTTTTCCCATTCGGTTTTTCCCACTTCCCCTATGATCCTCTGCACTATTTCTTATGTTCCACATGTGAGTAAAACCATATGATAATTGTTGTTCTCTGATCGACTTATTTCACTTAGCATTATCCCCTCCAGTTCCATCCATGTTGATGTAAATGGTAGGTATTCATCCTTTCTGATGGCTGAGTAATATTCCATTGTGTATATGAACCACATCTTCTTTATCCATTCATCTGCTGAAGGACATCCCGTTGGTTTGCTTAATAAAATACCTCCACAGCCTTGCATATCTGGAAATTGTCTTCCTCTTGTTTTTGGATTTGAAGAAGGACTTTCTTTCTGAGTTACAATCTTTTCTTCTTGAAACTATTATGTGGCATGATCTCCAGGATAGATTGCTAAGTGAAAAATCAAGATGTAGAAATGTGTGTCTACCACACTACCACTTACCTAAGAAAAGGGGAAGATAACATACACACACAAAGACACACACACACTGTCTAAATAACATATAGTCTATCTGATTGACATAGGTGTTGAACACATGTATGTTATATGTTAAGTTGGGCTAATTGACCCAATGTGTTAATATAGCATTTTTTGTTTTGTGTTGAATTATGCTGAGTCAACATAATTATTAATGATATCACACAATAATGTTATATTGCTATACATATATTATTGTTTGTTATTATAATGTATTATTATATACTATTACATATTAAATACATCAAATTAACAATTACATGTTAAACAGATGTTCTTTGTTTTTCTGCTGTCTGGTAAGCCTTTAATTTTTTAAATTAGAATGGAGATCCAGAGCTAATCATATTCCTCATTTCCTAGACCATCTTCTTTATTTGGCAGGATCCTGCCTCCCTCCCTCCCTTCCTTCCTTCCTTCCTTCCTTTTCATATCCCTCCAACTCTCTTTTCCTTCTCCTTCCCTTTGGCAACCATTTGAATGTGTTAAATGTATGGTCTTTCATTTTTATGTGCCCTTGTAAAAGTTGTATACATCGTTTCAATTCACATAAACGTTACCTCACTGTGGACCTCATTTTCTGAGTGTTCCCTTATTTCTAATTGTGAATAGTATTACATAGTATGTACACCATGACTTTCATTTATCTGCGTGTACCCTTTTTCTAAGTGTACCCTTATTTTCTGAGTGTGCCCTTATTTCTAATTGTGAATAGTATTACATAGTATGTATACCATGCCTTTCACTTATTCGTCCCTTGGTGGCTGTACCTAGAATGCCTTTGAATCCTCACAATCACCAACAACCCCTCGGGTGAATGTCCTCAGAGTTGTCACCTTAGAAACCTGTGTGACAGCTTTTCTAGAAAAACATCCAGAAGTGAGGATGTCCTTGCCTCACAGCTGCTGGTGTTACCAGGGCTCATGCGCTTCTCCACATGCAGACCAAAGAAGGAATGGAGCTGCTTGCCAGACTTCTGCCCACTCTATCCCTAGTAGAAAGTGATGAACCCCCAAGATCTTCAAAACACAGAAGTGCCAATTGCAACAACAGCTAAACTAGTAAATAAAGTATTTGAGCTTTTACCAGAAAACCACGGGCAGTATAGTTTAGCCATACACCTCACTGAAGCTATGGAAGCCATTATTTATTCCTTCTTCATGACACTTATCTACCAAAAACAGTCACAATTGTGTGACTGTAACATGAATAAGTTCATGGCAATTTTACATAGTAATATCTGGAATTTTATGGAGGGAATATGTCTTCTTTCTTTTAAAAATAAATAAAAATACATACTACTTTTTAAAAGTGCAAGAAAGAGGGGCACCTGAGTGGCTCAGTTGGTTGGGCATCCGACTCCTGATTTCAGCTCAGGTCATGATCGTGGGGTTGTGAGATTGAGCCCAGCAGTGGGCTCTGCACTCAATGCAGAATATGCTTGAGGGTCTCTCTCTTCCTCCCCTTCTGTCCCTGCCCTTGCTCATGTGCACACATGCTTGCACTCTCTCTCTCTCTCTCTCAAATAACATCTTAAAAAAATAAAAGTGAAAAAAAGAAAAAAAGATACTATGCAGAGAGAGGGAAGGATATGGGAGAATGGCAGGAGAGGAGGGTGAGAGGGAGAGGAACCCATTTACTTCATTTAACAATGTCTACTGGTGTAGGGGTGGCTGGCTGGTTCAGTTGGTAGTGCATGAGACTCTTGATCTTGGGGTTGTGAGTTCAAGCTCCACATTTGAGTGTAGAGATTACTTAAAAGTAAAATATTTTTTGGGGGGTGCCTGGGTGGCTCAGTGGGTTAAAGCCTCTGCCTTCGGCTCAGGTCATGATCCCAGAGTCCTGGGATGGAGCCCCACATGGGACTCTCTGCATCGGACTCTCTGCATCGGACTCTCTGCTCAGCGGGGAGCCTGCTTCCTTTGCTCTCTGCCTGCCTCTTTGCCTACATCTGATCTCTGTCAAATAAATAAATAAAATCTTTTTTAAAAAAATCTTTTTTTGGGGGGGACGCCTGGGTGGCTCAGTTGGTTAAGCGGCTGCCTTCGGCTCAGGTCATGATCCCAGCGTCCTGGGATCGAGTCCCACATCGGGCTCCTTGCTCGGCAGGGAGCCTGCTTCTCCCTCTGCCTCTGCCTGCCATTCTGTCTGCCTGTGCTCGCTCTCTGGCTCTCTCTCTGACAAATAAATAAATAAAATCTTTAAAAAATAAAAAATAAAAGATCTTTTTTTTAAATTCTTTTAACAATGTCTGCTGGTGTCTTCTCAATGGCTGTGCTAGTCCAATCCCTCCCATCCAAGTACTAACCAGGCCCAACCCTGCTTAGCTTCCGAGATCAGACGAGATCGGGCGCGTTCAGGGTGGTATGGCCATAGACCAGTCCAATCCCTAATAGCAATGCATGAAGGTTCCAGTGTCCCTGCTACTGACAAGCCATTTTCAATCTCACATCTTGATTGTATCCAGTTCCATCTTCTCTTACTTTTGAGTATTTCTTCACTACTTTTGTTTGTGACTTTTCTTTGGTGATTGGAAATCATTCAATTTAGAAGTATCTTCTTCATCCACTGTAGTTACCACCTGTTCTTTATATCCTTTATTACTATTTTATAATACTCTTAGTTTTAATTCTTCACTATTTTCTTCTGTAAAGCGGAAACCTTCTAAAATGTGTCCTCTTTATTTTCAATTCGATTTTCCTGTCAGTTCTGTACTTTACTATGTCTAAAATGCTATTTTTAAATTTACCCTATTGTACAATTTCTCACTTTTGTGCAGAATTTTTTTATTTCTGACTTGCTGGCAGTCAGATTCTGCTTCACTAAATCCTGATCAGGTTATTTTGAATCTCACATTTCATAGAATGCAAGTGTTTTGCATTTTGGGTGAGCCAAATGAAAACTTTCTAAAATGGACTTTTTTCCCCAGTAGGTGATAAAGACTTTTTTCTTTAACTTTTTGTTCTTTTCTTTTATATCATATGTGCATATTCCTCATGTATTTTGTCTTTTAACCAGCCCTTCTTGGTGAGAGTTCTCAATAGCCCTGTTTGGGTCACCGAACATGGAGACTCTGCTACTTTTGAGTTCCACACCTTTCCATTCGGATGTTCTTGAAATATGCCTGTCTGATCCTATGCTGCAAGGCTGAGAGGAATAGCTCAACCCTTCTCAGTAAATAGAGGGTTTTCTTATGTTTAAAGGCCCTTAGGATTTTTTTCTTCATCCTTGATATCCAGTAATGTCACCAGGATGTGTGCTGGTCATTTGGTATCAAGACTTCCTGGTTCATGTTGTGTTCTTCCAATTTTTAAAATGCATGTTCTCCTTTATTTAGGAAAGTCTTTCTCTATGATATTGATTTTTCATGGTATTGTTCATTTGTTCTGTTCTCTTTTTTCCAAGTTACCAATAATACATACATTGTACCTCCTTTGCTTGCCATGCTTTTCTAAATCTTGGTTCATTTTATTTAGTTTCATTCACCTTCTGAATCGATCTTCTACATTCCTAACTATATTTTTAGCATGCTAACTTTTCTTACCAATGGTTCAACCATAACTCTGAATTACTTTATGGCTTTATTTTTCCTCCATTTTTTCCCTTAAGTTCTACTTAGTCACTTCCTCCTTCTTTTGTCTTAATGTATCTTCTTTGAGCCATTATATCTTTTACTTGATTTTCTTTAATTTCTTTGATTTTGTAGATAAGTGTTTGTATAGTTTTCCCCTGAACTGCTATATAATTTTTCTAAGGTATGTTATACATTTGACTTCCTAATTTTGTTTCCCAAATTTTCTTTATCTTTCGATGGGAGTCACTTCTGGAGAAAGCCTGAGTAAAGGATGGTGTGGTAGACAGGCTGGGAGAGTGAGCTAGGACAGTTGGCACTGGGAATTAGGTATTCTGTCTCAGAACACTTTCTTACCAACATGTTGCTTACCCCCCTCTCCCTTCTATCAAGTTTTCTCCTCCTTTAGGTGGTATCTCTGCATATGTGGTTGGGGGAGATCATCCTATTTAGCTTGCAGGGAAGTACCATACCTTCTCAATTTTTATCTTATGATTTAGTGTTTACTTTCCTTCTGTCCTTCCATGTTTCCTTCTCTCTACTACACCAGTATCTTGCTTCTTGTAAACATTATGTATAACTGGGCATACCTGCCCAGTTTGTAAATCACCTGCCACCACTGTGTGGCATTTGAATGGATTCACGGATGATTCTGCAGCCCACCCATACTCCCAGTCTTCAGACACAACGTGGACACCTATATTTAGAGAACCCTACCTGCTGACTCAGATCTATAGGAATGCATCTTCTCTAGACATTCAACCCTGGTTTGGCCCAACTTAACAATGTTTTGTGGATATTCATCATAGGTTGTCATTTGGTGCTGCAAATCTTTCCTGGCTCTATTGAATACAGAGTTTTATTTTTTGCTCTTCTTTATTTTGTTTTGTTTATTCTTTGCGTTCAGGGAAGACAGTGGGTAAAAACACTTTTAATCCATAAAAGGTGTTGGGGACTTCAGATTTGTATTTTAGAAAGATCACATTGTAAATCTTTAACAAAAGGCATTGGAGAAGGTGAGGAAGGGGAGGGGTGTAGGGAGCAGAAGGGTACTCAGACCTGGAAACTGAAAAAAAAAAAACCAAACCATTGAGAAAGCTGATTCATTTATGTAAAAGAGAGATGATGAGGCCAGTGAAAGGTCATGGGCAGAGAGATTAGAAGAAAGTAGGAGAAAGAACTCAGCCTTGGGAGTCAGCAGCATATGGATGATGATCTATGACAAAATGGGGTGGAAGCTGTGAGGAAATTCAGTAGAAGTGAGCTAAAGCAGAACCCTTGGGAATCCTACTTTTTGGAATGAAAAGTAAAAGAGGATTCTACAAAATAAAAGGGGAAGTAAATACTAAAGAAGAGGAAAATAAAGAAACCAATATTGCAAAGGCAAAGAGTATTTCCAAAAAGGAGATGATTAGTGGTGCCCCATCCTGCTGAGCATTCATATAAGATAAGGTCTTAAAAGTTGGATTTAGCCACAAAGCCACTGTTGCCTCTGGGAGAGTAGTGACTGTGCTAAAAGTGAGAGCCTGATATCTGGGGATTGAGGTGTACATGGGATGTTTCAAGATAGGGTCAGTAAATACAGAAAGGTCTTGAAGAAGTTTGTTAACAGAAAGATAAATACAGAAATAGGATGCAGTGTCACCTCCAACATGGGTGGACCAAGAGGGTATTACGCTAAATAAAATAAGTCAGACTGAGAAAGTCAAATACCACATGATTTCACTCATGTCTATAACATCTTAAAAAAAAAAAAAAAAGGTGCACATGTCGGGGTGTTGCACCTGGGTGACCAAGTCAGGTAAGCATCAGACTCTTGGTTTTAGTTCAGGTCATGATCTCAGGGTTGTGAGATGGAGCCCCTAGTTGGTCTCCATGCTCTGTGGGGAGTCTGCTTGAGATTCTTTCTCTCTCTCTGCCCCTCCCGCTCATGCTCTCTCTCTCTAAAATAAAAATAAATAAATCTTAAAAAAAACAAAAACAAATGAACAAGCAAACAAACAAAAAGCAGAATCAGACCTATAAAGACAGAGAACAAACTGATGGTTGCCAGAGGGAGGTGGGCAACATGGGTGACAGGGAGTGGGAAGTACAGGCTTCTGGTCACGGGATGAATATGTCATAGGGACGAGAGGTGCAGCACAGGGCATCTAGTCAATGGTATTGTCATAATGTATGGTGACAGATGGTAGCTCACCTAGTGGTGAGCACAGCATGAGGCAGAGAGAAGTTGTATCACTGTGTCATACACTTGAAACTAATGTAACATTGTGTGTCAACTATACTCAAATAAAAAAATAAAGAAAAGAATAGAGGGTCAGCTTAAGGGAATTTAGGTACTTCTTGTACAGTGATACATCAGAGCTCTAGAGTACCCCTATAGCAATAATAATTCATATCTATATGGAAATCTAATTTAGAGGGTCTTTTGCATCATAACCTCACTTCAGATTCACCTCTATTTTATTGATGAGGAAACTAAGGCTTATAGATGACAATGAACTGATTTTCCAAAGGTCAAAAAAAGATAACAATCAAAGCATCACTTTGACCGCATCTTAGGCAGTAAAAGTAAACACTAAATCATAAGATAAAAATTGACAGACCCACATCTTGAGCTCTGGATTGGTCTCAGTGTCAGCATCCTTGTAGGGAGCAAAACAGCCACAACATTTTACCTGAGCCCAGACTCACCATGCAAATTGTTTGATTGAAATCTGGGCTTTCATTTCCCATGGAATAAAACTGCAGAGTCCAATTGGTTTCTCATTAACTTCTCCAGAACATTTTCTCTGCCCAGGTATTTCCATGCAAGGCTGATACTAGTTAATTACCTGAATTAAATATTTTACAGCCTAAAAGGGTTTTCTGTACCACATGATTTATAAATATTCATTCTGTAGAAGGGAGGAGGCAAGTGAAAGTTGGTTTCCAGTGGCTGCCTTTGTAGCAAACTATTCAATAGTAACCCTCTGGGGCAGCCTCGGTGCCTGGGTAAAATGTTTCTGGAGACTCAAATTCTTTATAGAAAAACAGTTTCTCCAAATGCATAACCATTTTTGCTGAGCACTAAATAACTCCCGCCTGCCCATGCCAGGGACAGCCTTCAGGTGATATGATAGATGCCAAGCAAATAATCAATCAATATACTGGTTTCAGTCTCCGTCTATCAGTTTGGCATTGTATGGACTAATTAGATGATAAAATGTGATGAATGTGTATTAAACTCAGCCTCTCCCCAGAAGCTCCCAGGGGTCCTTTCCCATTTTCTCGCTGACCTTTTAGAGCTCAGCTTTATTGTATGTGAATGCAATTAAATCAATTTGTCAGATATTTGCATTAGTCTGGCTTGTTCAGAATTCAATTATTCAGTGTCACTTTACTGCCCTTCGGAGGCTAGTGTACTGGCTTGTTTTCAAGTGGGGGATAAAGGCAGAAATGGGCAGTCTTATCAGGATTCAAGCCGTGAGTACCTTCCCTCGGAGATATTTCTGAGATCTGGCTTGCCCACATCCCTTCTCCTCCCTGGTCTTGGGAGAGAGAATGCTGTGAGCTCTCAACAGAGCCCGGGTTCATTTCCAACTCGGTCACTTCCTGGAAAGGTGATTCGAATGTTATTTCATCTGTGTGAGCCTCAGTTTTCTTATCTGCCAAATGAAACCATTTCACCGTGGGCTTCCCCTGAAGCAGCCTCTGACAGTAGGACTGGAGTGTGAGTAGTTTATTTGGGGTTGAGAGCAGCAGGCAGTGGTGAGACAATGCGGTGGTGAGTCGGGGACAGCAAGGAGCAAAGGCTCACATTAGCGGGCAGGTCACGACCACTGTAGGCAACTGTGCTCAATCCCTCTGCAGAGCTCTGGGAAAACTGCCTCCCCCCCAAGAGGCTGGGAGCTTTGTACATCTCCACCGACTTCTGTTCATTATTGATGGATTGCTGCTGCAGGGATGTTAAGACTCTGGCACTCCTGGTCTGCCCTAAACAACCCTGGCAGGGCATCTTCATGTGGCCAGAGAAAACCCACAAGCAGAGAGTCCCAGATGCCTCTATGTCACAGTGGACACGGCGACACGGCAGGGCACCACTGGCATCCACCACAGGCATATGCTTCCTGGCCAAGTCAAAAAGTTGTGATGTGTGTCACGTCCTTAGTAAGAGTAAAAGTGCTCAATAGTGATAGTTTTGTGTGTGTGTGTTTTTCTATTTATTTGTTTTTAATAGTGATCGTTGATACTGTCATTTCTGGAAAAAGGGAAATGTCGAAAAATAGCTTTTCCTCAACATAGGAAACTGACTGTGATCCTGAGCATGTGGTCAAGGGAAAGCCACTGCACAATATGCCTTCTTGACAGGAGTAGGTGAACTCAGAGAGAGCTTCATGGAGGAGGTGGCAGTTGAACTGGCTTTTTAAGGATGAGTAGGTATTCATCAGGCACGCTAGGGGAGTAAAGACATTCTAAAGAGAAGGAATGGCATGTGCCACGACATAGAGATATGACAAAATATATGTTTGGTGGCTCGCTCATAGTTCAGAATGACATAGTTCAGAGGGACCTTTATGTCATGATGCCAGAATTCACGTTGTGAGAGAAATTCTGCATCATTCAAGGGGCATTATGGTACTTTACTATAAACGACAGGGAGTCACTGGATCTATTAACGTAAAACTTGTAATAGACTCATGGGTGACACACAGAGGAATCTATTTATAATAGAAATAAATAGGTCAATGAGCATGGATTCAAAAGATCTACTGTACAGGAATGAGAGAAAATGTAATATTTTATGTGAAAAGTGCTTCAGGGTTTTCCCTGAGCCAATATGCTACATGATTTCAAAGGGGGGAAGAAAGCTAATTCAAACCTGGATTGTATTAATAGAAATAATGCAGTGTTCAGATTAAGGGAGAGATAAATAGACACTTGTTCGCTATCTGGGCAGCCCAGGAAGTAGCTCCAATGTCAGGTGACATGGCTTTTAAAAGAGACACTGGTTACCCTGGAGCCAGCCCAGGGAAGAAGTCTAAAAATCATGGAAGATGCAGAATGGCCCAAAGAACAGAGTAAGCTGAGGAAGGCAGGGTCATGGAATACAGTGAGCTGGCGTCTGTCATGAGGAAGATTATATTGACTCTGTGCGGTGCCAGAGGCCGAAAATAAAAACCCCAGTGAAGCATATTCCAACTCAGTAGGAATAAGCAAAGCCAGCCCACACTGGAAGGGCCAGCCCCAGGAGGGAGAAGTTCTCTGTTCTGGGGAGTGATCGGTAACAAATGAGATGAACATTCGTCAAAGAAGTTTTAGGGGAGGTGTTAATGGTTAGAAGGGAAATAACCTCTACAGACGCTCTCCAAAGAAGTTTCTCTGATTCTGTGGCAAGGATCCTCTCCCGGGGTCCCCCGCAAGAGGCTGGCTGCCACAGAAGGCATTGTTCAGGGCCCACCACAGAGACACCATTCCTAGTGGTCAGGAGTCAAAAGGCAGCATCTCAATGCGGTCAGCGGCAAAGGGTTGGATTAAAGGTGGTTAAAAAAAAAATCAGGAGTTTCTTTTTATTGTAGAAAGGAAATAATGGGCATTGAGGATTGTGGTGCGGTCACATACAGTAACTAGCAGCAGTAGTAGGGAGAGTGATAGAGAAGTAGCTAAAATGTACTGAGTGTATGGTTCCTATTTAATTCTCTTTCATTCTCACAAAAACTCTTTGAGTTTGATCACTTTGCTGGATGAATTCTTTGTGCTATGAATAGCATTTCATGAGCACTAATATACAGAGGGGTCTTATAAAACTCTTTTTGGAGAAAGAAGTCACTTCCCACTTGACCTCTGGGCTAAAAACCAGTCTTCCCTCTGGGCAACATAAGACACTACCTGTGAAACATCATAAAACATCCCTCTGCAAACAATAATTCAGGCAATTATGGTTGAATCCCTTCTGCTGACAACCATGTAGGCTCTTAAGCATCGGTTGAAACCCACCTGTTTGGACATTCTGCTCATTTAGCACAGACCCTCCTAGCCACCATTTTCCTGAACTATGATTCAAGATCACTGAGCCACTTTGACCTTGTGCTTTGCCCATTTGGCTGATCTTCTAGATAACCCCTCCCATCCCAAATGGATGCTCCCATGCCAGTCCCAACTCCTCTCTCACACTGGTCCATCGATCTGAAATTCTGATGAATCCATAGATGCCAGGTCTGTCTGCTGAGGATCAGGAAAACTTCCCAACGCATTATTTTCACAGAGTTGATCTGTGTTTTCATGCACTAACCCCAGCAGTTTAACGGTAACTTCCCACGTCTACCCCGACCCATGCATATCCAACTATCACCCTGGCACAGTCGTTGATTTCTATTTGTGATTCCACAATTGGAGAGGCGTCAAAGAGCAAGTGTGTCTTAATCAAGGTTCTTTGTGTTATCTCAAACCAAAAAAACAAAATGAAGATAATATAGGACATGACTGGGAACTGAAGGTTGCAGAGGACAGCCAAGCCTCCCAACAAGGGAGTGAAAGAAGGAGCTGGAAAGAAGTCAGAAAGCCTGAAGCTTTCCCTCTCTCTCTCTCTTTCTGTCTCTCCCCAACCTCCTCCCCTGCACCCTTCTCTCTCCCTACTTCCTTCTTCTCACCCTTCCTCACTCCCTTTCTGGGGCCAGATGGTCTTTCATCTCTGCTTCCATGTGTCCACTTTTTCCCTCTCTCAGACTAACTTTGGCTGAGTCAGAGAGTTAATAGCCAAATGTGGCTGCCCCACAGCTCTCAAATTTGAATGTTCTTGTTTGAAAATAACCAGCAGAAAATAAATTACATTTCTAAGTCCAATTCTAGGTTCCTGGAGGAAGAATATCACTGGTCCATTGAATATTATTGCTCTATTTAAGGTCAGGTGTCCATTCCTGGTTCAACAAGCTGTGGCAAAGGGGCAGGAGTGCAGGGTTCAAAATTGACTCCCGGGTTCCATTCCTGCAGGGTGTGGGGACAGCCATTCTCCAGGAAGAGGGCATATTGAGTACGATGGGCTTTACTCCTCTAACTAGATCTCTATCACAGTTTATCTTGGAAAATTCCCTTCCACTTGTGGCCAGTTCTCTGAGATCTTCTTAATTTATTGGCAAAGCTTATTTTAATGTCTTCTACCGGGCATTTCAGTAACTCAAGGAGGAAAACAGACCTTGTAAATTAAGTCCCTGAAATCAAATACTTTCCTAATAGTAGATACCCATGCTGGTAGGATTTGTTGCAGAGGGAAGGAGGTCAGAAGAGCTCAAGGGAAGAGAGTTCAGGAAATGCACTATTTTAGGCTTAAAAATGAGGTTGGCTGATTGAATTTACCTAAGGATTATGGGCTCTAGTAAGTTAGTTTCCATCAAGAAAGAGTGAGTCTGTCAAAAGCCCAGATATATGTACAAGCCTTAAAGGAGGCAACAGAGGAAAAAAGATATTTCTCAATGAGTTACCGAATTCCCAAGTGTGCTAGAGTCTTCAGAAATACAGAATGAGCCTAACATAAAAACTTTATACATCTTCCTTGAGGCAGATGAATTTTGAATTTATATCCACAGAGAATAAAAAAAAAATTCACATGGAGCAGAGGGTGAGCTCTTTATTGTATATGTTGGGGAGACGCCCAAGTATAAGGCTGAGCATGAGTCACAGGTAAGGTGCTAGAGGAGTTGAGGAGAGACTCAGACAAATCTAGGTTCCAATCCCACAGTTTAGTTGTGCTAACTTCTCTGAACCTTAGTTTTCACCATTTTTGAAATGGGGGCAATAGTAGAATGCTAACTTCAAAAATAGTACTGTAGAGATTGGGACTGTGAGTACAGAGTATTTGGCACAATACCTGGCATACAGTTGGTGCTTAATGAATGAGTTATGCCCCAGTTTATCTTTTAATGACTCCCCAAACTCCTCAGCATGGTGTATACCCTACATCAAGATCTACCTATCTCCCTAGCCTTACTTCCTCACTTCCTTATAGTTTGTACCCTAGTAATAATACAATACATAATGGCACCTTGATCACATTGTGCTCCTTCCCGATTTTATACCTTCACAAGTGCCATTCACTAACCTTGAACAATTAATTGAGTGGCAACTGACATGGGACTAACCTACCAAATATCAAAATACAACATATTGCTCTAATACTTAAAACAACTTGATATTGGTGAAAAAAAATCAATAAATTTCAATAATGTCTCAAAAACAGATCCACATACATATAGTTACATAGTTACATAGTTTGGGTTAAAGGTGACACTTAATACTCAATTCATGGTGTTGGGTCAACGGTATATTCTTTTGAGAAAAAGGAGTTAAATTCTTATCACATCTCTCTCTCTCTCTCCCCCTCTCCCCCCACACACTATATATAAATATAAATCCCATGTAGATAAAAGTACAGCATGAAAAATAAAGCTATTAAGACAATAAATGAAAATGTAAGAGAGTATGTTTATATTCTTGGAATACAGAATATATGTGGGGGGGGGAGAGAATATATTTATATTCTTGGAATCTAGAATCATTTCCTAAGCAAAACATAAAGCCCAGAGCCCTTAAGGACAGATTTACCCTTTTGACTACATAAAAGTTAAAAACTTCCTAAAGACAAAGGAGAGCATAAACAAGGTAAAAAGACAAGCAAGAAGCTTAGAAAATAATTACAATAAAAATAATTGCAATAGAGAAATCTGAAATTTCTAGATAGAAGGTAAAGATGTAGAATATGAACAAATCACTAAGAAAAGACAATCCATAAGAACAATAAAGGATTCAAACAGGAATTTAAGAGAAGAAAAAATACAACATCAAAAATATGTGAACCTATTATCAACAAAATGCAAATTAAAATGTCAGTATATCAGGTTTTACTCATTGGGTTGGAAAATTAAAAAGAATAATAATAACCAGCATCGGTAAAAATTACAGAAACAAATCCTCATACATTGTTATCTGGCATATAAAATGGCATAGTAGAATTATAGGGCTATTTGGCAGTGCCAATCAAAATTTGAATCATGTATACCCTTTGGCTCAGAAATCCCATTTCTAAAAATTTCCTTGCAGATATTATATCACATGTGAACAAAGATATACATATAAGTATGTTGACTCTAGTTTGTTTTCTAACAGCAAAACATCAAGGATAATCTAAATGTCCACCAAAAAGGGAATACTTAACATAATCATTGGCTTATAGACATGAGTTAGCTATTGTCCTGGTGGACAGTCTCCTGATGCTCCTGTTACCCAGTAGCACATGCTATCCCTCCTCACATATCTGATGCCACAACACCAAGTCCAAACTGGAGTCCTGTCCAACTCTTTAAATGAGCTGTCATATGTAAAGTACTCTAAACAGTATCTAGCACATAGTAAGATCTCTAGTAACAGCAATAGGCTGTATTATTATAGTTGTGGTATATTAAGTAGACATTAAAAAAGAAAGAAGTATATCTATGAGAATGAAAATGAAAAGACTTTTGAGACTTTTTTTTTTTAAATTGAAGTGCAAAGAAATATGTACACCTCCATTTTTGGCCAAATGGAATACCAGGGACCAGATTTATCCTCTCATCTGAAACAACCAAAAAAATGGATATAATATATTAAACAAAAATACAATTACCAAAAAATTACAAATAAGTTTGTAAGATACTGGGTACCAAGTGATGTAGAACAGTGAACCTGAAAGACAGAAAGCAAAAGAGGTGAGAATTTCTGGGGTGCCGTTAACATGTAATTTAGAGGAGAAAATGGCACTGGCTGCTTACATCAGAAAAGAAGAAAGGTCTCATCAATGGTCTCAAATTTCATCTTCAAAGATCTAGAAAAGCAAATTAAATCCAAAGTAAACCCCATAAGAAAGGAACTAATGAAAATCAAAGTAAATTTCACTGAAATAGAAAACAGAAAAATCGAAGAAAAAAAAATCAACAGAACCAAAACCTTGTTCTTTGAAAAGATAGATAAAATTGACAGATCAGGAGTTTCCAGGGGGATGTGGGGGGACAGAAAACAGAAGTTAACATCAGGAGGGAGAGAAGTTAAATTATTACAGAGTATGCAGATATCGAAAGAATCATTATGAAACTATGATGAACAACCTTATGTCAAAAAATGTAACCACTTAAATGAAATGAACAAATTCCTTGAAAAACACAAACCAAAGCTTACTTGAGAAGATAGCTTAAGTAGCTCTAAATCTATGAACTCTTCCCACAAAGAAAATGTCAGGTCCAAGTGTCTTCAATGGTGAATTCTATCAAAAATGTAAGAAAGCAAAAAAAGAATTTTCACGTCTGTGTCAATTCTCCATACATATATGCTATTAAATTTGTTTTTCTCCTGTTAAAAAAAATATATAAGAAAAAAATAATAGCAAGTCCACACAAACTTGTTCAGAAAATCAAAGAGGTGGGCATACTTTGCAACTGATTTTGAGGCCAACATTAGACTGATGGCAAAACCAAGTCAAGACATAACAAGAAAAACCTACAGACCAATATCCCTCATGGACATAGATGCAAATTTCAGTAAACTGAATTCAACAATATATAAATGAGACAATACATCATGACCAAATGGAGTTTTCCCAGAAATACAAATTAACATAAAAAAATCAATTTATGTTTAAAAATATTTATCAATCTGGGAAGCCTGGGTGTCTCAGCCATTTAGGTATCTCCCTTTGGCTCAGGTCATGATCCCTGGGTCCTGGGATCAAATCCTGCATCAGACTGTCTGCTCAGTGGGGAACCTGCTTCTCTCTTTCCCTCTGCCTGTCACTCCCCTTGCTTGTGTTCTCCCTCTCTCATTCAAATAAATAAATAAAGTCTTTAAAAAAAAAAAAGTAAAATAAAAAAATAAATATATATATAAATCTATGTAATTCACAATGTCAACAAACTAAGGAAAAAAATTATCATTTCAATAGATATAGAAGAAGCATTTGACAAAACCCAACACTCATTCCTGATTTAAAAAAACAAACAAAAAACTTTCAGCAAACTAGAAATAGAATGGAACTTCCTTAACTTGATTAAGGGCATCTACAAAGAATCTACAACTCACATCATATGAAATGGTTAAAAATGTAATGTTTACCTTCTAAGATTAAGAGCAAGACAAAAGCATCCATTCCCATGATCTATATTCAACATTGATGGAAAAGCTCTAGCCAATCAAAGAAAGAAAAGAGCATTTCTCAATCAAAGAAAGGCAATAAATGGCATTCAGGTTAGAAAAGAAGAATTAGACCTGTCCTTTTCACAGATGACATGATTGTCTATGTAGGAAATTTGACAGAATGTAGAGAAAAGCTATGAGACCTGAACAAGTGTGTTTAGCAAAATTACAGAACTTAAGATCAATGATAATAATCATGTATTTTCATTACTAGCAATAAACAATTGGAAATGTATAGCCTTCATAAATCAAGACATATGAAATACTTAAGGATAAATTGGGGGGGGGAGATGTGAAAAATCTACACTGAAAAATACAAAACATAGCTGAAATGAAAAGAAATTTAAATAAATGAAGACATATGTAGTCTTTACGGGTCAGAACATTCAGTACATTCAAGGTGTCAGTTCTTCTCCAGTTTATCCATAGATTCATTCAAAAATCCCAGCAGGATCTTTATGTAGGAATCAACAAACTGGTTCTATAATTTTTATGAGAATTGTTATTAATTTATATGGAAAGAACTTAGAATAGCTTCTTAATTTCAAATAATTTCAAAACTTACTATAAAACCACAATAACTAGGATAGAATGGTATTGGCGTAAGTCACTGGAACAAAACAGAATCCAGAAATAGATCCACACACATTTCAACCAAGTTACAAGAGGAATCTGATGGATAAAGGACTATCTTCTCAACAAATAGTACTGGTACAATTGGATATCCATATATAAAAACTAATACTAATAAAATAAAATCAATTATGATATGTATCTCACACCATATACAAAAAAATTAACTCAAAATTATTATAGACTTAAATATAAAATGTAAAACTATAAAACTTCCAGAAAAATAATCATAGGTGAAAACTTTTGGGAGCTTGATTTAGGCAGAAATTCCTTGGATACTACAGCAAAAGCAGATCCATATAAGAACAAATTAATGAACTAGGCATCATCAAAATTTAAAACTTCTGTTCTTCAGAGAAACAGTTTAAGAGACTGGAAAAGCAAGCCACAGAACGACAGACATATTTGCAAATCAATTATCTGATAAAGGACACTATCCAGAATATACAAAGAATTCTCAAAACTCAGTAGTTTAAAAAAAGGGGGGGGGGTTAAAACTGGGCATAAGATTTTAATGGATCCTTCACAAAAGGAGATATGGAGATGGACAATTAGCACATGAAAAGATGCTCAACATTAGTCATTAAAGAAATGCAAATTAAAACCACAATGAGGTACCCTTATATATTTATTAGAATGGCTAAAATTGAAAAGGCTAAAGATAACAAGTGTGGGTGAGGATGTGGAGGAATTACTGGTGGGATTGAAAATGGTACAACCACTTTGGGAAACGGTTTGCCAGTTTCTTAAGAAGTTAAACATATGCATATCATAGGTTCCAGCCCTTCTTCTCCCTGGTGTTTAAAAGAAAAAGGAAAGTGTATACGCTTACAAAGTCTTTTTTTTTTTTAATATTTTATTTATTTATTTGACAGACAGAGAGAGATCATAAGGAGGCAGAAGCAGGCAGAGTGAGAGGAGAAAGCAGACTCCCCGCTGAGCAGAGAGCCCGACGCAGGGTTTGATCCCAGGACCCTGGGATCATGACCTGAACTGAAGGCAGAGGCTTAACCCACTGAGCCACCCAGGCGTCCCAACCCTTACAAAGTCTTATACACAAATGATCATAGTGGCTTTATTTGTAATAGCTCCAAACTGGAAACAACCCAAATGTCCTTCAATAGGTGAACGGATAAAGAAATGGAAATATTCACACAATGGAATACCTCTCAGTAATAAAAAGTAATGAATTATTAATACATACACAACAAGTGAATGTTGAATGAAACTCAAGTAATTATGCTGAGTGAAAGAAGTCGGACTGGCATAATATTGTAATTCCATTTAAACAAATTCTAGGAAATGCAAGCTAATGAACAGTGACAGAACACATTTCAGTAGTTGTCTGGGGAGTGGTGGGTGGGGGTGAGGGACAAGAGAGAGGGCTTACAAAAGGGCACATGGAAACATGGAAGGATGATGGGTGTGCTCATTCTTTTGATTGTGGTGGTGGATTCACAGGTGTATATAAATGTCAAAATTTATCAAATCGCACACTTTAATTATGTGCAAATTATCATAGGTCAATTATTCCTCAATAAAGTTGTTTAAAAAAAACAATGTGTAGATTATTGAAATGTGTGTGAGTGTGTCTCATAAAAGAAGAACTGGAAGAATCCACATCAAACTGTGAACAATGGTCACCTCTGGGGACAGAGTGCACCCAAAAGTGGAGGTATGTGAATGAAGACTCATGTTAAATATACACCAAGATCATTTAAATCTTTTACAAGAAGAATATATTCAGGAATTACTCATGTAGTTTCTATCATTGACAATTTAAAAAATATAGCCAGGGATGCCTGGGTGGCTCAGCCGGTTAAGCCACTGCCTTCGGCTCAGGTCATTATCCCAGGGTCTTGGGATCGAGTCCTGCATCAGGCTCCTTGTTTGGCAAGGAGCCTGCTTTTCTCTCCACCTCTGCCTGCTTGTTTTCTCTCTCTCTCTCTCTCTCTCTGACAAATAAATAATAAATAAAATCCTTTTTTAAAAAGATTTTATTTATTTATTTGACAGGGAGAGATCACAAGTAGGCAGAGAGGCAGGCAGAGAGAGAGAGGGAGAAACAGGCTCCCCGCTGAGCAGAGAGCCCGATGCGGGGCTCGATCCCAGGACCCAGAGATCATGACCTGAGCTGAAGGCAGAGGCTTAACCCACTGAGCCACCCAGGTGCCCCTAAATAAAATCTTTAAAAAAAATAAATAAATAAAAAATATAGCTAAAGGCGACAGCAAGCTATATCGACCACCACTAAATAAAATCTTTCTGGCTGTAGGTCAAAAGATAAATGAAAGCATAAAGTCTGTCATCTCCATCTACTTCTTGGTGAGAATAGGCATTTGGGAGCTAAGATGCAAATCTTTCCCTGTAGGAAGATTTTGAAGGTGAAGAGCTATTTTTATAAAGTGCCTTAGAGTTCTATTCTCCATAAAGATATGGCACCATTTATAAAGTGTTAGTAAGTGTGCATCCTTATTTCTAATATTTGGACATGGGGTGGGGAAAAGAATACAGTGAGAAAATTAGATTGAGAGGAGAAGGAGGGGAAGAGGAGGAGGAAGGAGAGAAGGAGGAGGAAAACAGTAGATAATGTTGATTGGTAATGGCCATGAGATGAGTTTCATGTATCTTTCACTATCTGTGTGGGTTAGCTTGTAACATCACAGAGTAATGCTACCTTGAATAAGGAGCAATGGAGGTCCATGAATTTGGGGCAAGAGGCTTTAAAGCCTGGGCACTTGAACTCAGCTAAAGACAACCCAAAATCTCCAACCTAAAATGGGTCTTAATTCTCAGTAACCCACCCTTCTTAGCCATACCACCATTGGGATTTGCAGATAAAGCCCATTAAAGCTTGATTGTGCTCTGACTCCCACCTCCCCCTGCCAAAAAAAAAAAGCACAAATCATTCCTCATCCTCACTTGCAACACTGTAGTGTTTCCTGAAACTTGTCTTTGTTTATCACATGCTTTGTGTATTACTTAAGAACTGTTCATTCAGAGTTGTAGTTACTCTCCTACTAATATTTTTACCCAGTCTTTTCTGGTTATTAACAGTAATGATTATAGCTAACACATATGATAAATGTAACTAGCAATAATTATAAATAAAAACATAAATAGTGATTGTAACTAATGCGCAGTGAGGATTAAGCACAAATTTCTCCACAACCGGTGCCCTGACGAAGCAGATCTTTCCCTTAAAAAGTCTCTGCAGGCATCCACTGGGAGGTATAACTCTGATTTGATGCTCAGCAAGAAGGACTGGTATTTCTAGTACTGCTGGCAGGAGGTCAGGCATCCCTCCCCCAGAGCACTACTCCTCAGTGGTCCTAAAAGTGCCTTGTTTGTTCTGAGATGAGCTCCCACCATGCACAGGAAGCCACTGCTCCATCCCCTTCATGCAAATTACTCACATAAGTAAATAGGCTTCATACAAAGTGTGTTGTTTGCCTTTCCCAGGTAGAAAGCACATTCTTTCCACACTTGGGTGGCCCTGGACCCATAAGGCACACTTCTTCACAGTGCCCTCTAACTGTGTGGGGAGCACTGAAGTGGTAATTACCTTAGAAAGTGCTTTTTCCGTGTATTTGGCTGCAGAAAAATAACACTCTGCCTCTCTTTCCATGCGTCTCACGGAATTATGTAAATAGGCCCAAAGCAAACCAGTTTAAATGATTATAAAATGGATTTCTAAGTGATATCTGTTACGAGACAAGAATACTAAGAAACCTTGTATCTTTTTCAGCCACCCAACATGAAAGAATAAAATATTTAGTGAGAGATTGTTCTCTGGTGGATCATGCCTTGTGACGTAGAAATTTCTGGGGCTTTGCCCGCTTGATAGGGACAAATGCCTTGTCCAAGTATAGATGAGGGGTCACTTCCTAGGGTTCTGACTGCATCTCACACAACAACTGAAGGAAGAAAGTAGATATAAAGAAATGTAAAAGGGACTCACCAGATGGAAGAATGGTTCTCAAACTTTGGCGCATATAAAATCACACAGAAGGCTCCTAAAATAGGATTCCTGATTCAGTGAGTCTGATTGGAGCCTATAAATTGTCAAGTTCCCAGGTGATGTTGAAGCTGTTGGTCCTTAAGCCCACACATTGAGTGACACTGGCTCTGAGGGAACAGGGGCAGATTTCAGCCCAACATGAGCAACCCCCTCACTCACCGTGCTGCTCTTGAGAATTACCTCTCCCCAACTACAGGGCCTATGAACTCTGGGGTTCTGCTTCTCTTGACCCAGGCTCTCCAAATGGTATATTTTTTTAGGATTATTTGTTCATTTATTTACTTGAGAGAGAGAGGGAAAGAGAAGACAACCAAGGGGAAGAAGCGGAGGGAGAGGGAGAAGAAGGCTCACTGCCCAGCAGGAAACCTTCTGTGGGGCTCCAACCCAGGACCTTGAGATCATGATCTGAGCCAAAAGCAGATGCTTAACCGAATAAGCCACCCACAGCGCCCCTCCAATTGGAATATCCTGTCTCACCAAACAATCATTATTCCAAAGGTAGGCTTGTGGCCGATCTCAGCCCACATGGATGCTGGAAATGGGATATTCCTTCCTTCCTTCCAAGATCATAAGTACCAAGGACCATGTAATTCTGAAGCTACACATGTCTACCTTTATAGCTAATTGGAAAGAGACTGTCTTTAAGATTCAAACAATACAGAGAAAAGGAAAGGAGAAAGAGGAGAAAGAAAAATCTGAAATGTTGTCTAAATCCCTGGATCTACAACTAGTAGACCCAAAGGACTTTGCTAATGAGTTGAGAAATCCTTTTTTTTTTTTTAATTTACTTAAACCAGTTTGAACTGGTCCTTCCATCCTTGTCAATATGTATTCCTCCCAAAGGCTCTAGAAACATCATTAACTTGAGAACTCTGTCAAGGACCCCAGCACTGAGTAAAGAGAGGCCAGGTATCCCGCTACAGGCGCATGACCAAGTCCAGCCTTGCCCATCCCAGCTTTTACTGCACAAAAGTTTGCCCCATGCCTCTCAGCCTTTGAGCTTCAGAACGGCTCTCCTTAAAAGGGCAACCCTATTTGTCTTATTAGCAATTCCATTTTCACTCTGGACCAATCCACAATGTCTACACAACGTCTTCATTCTCCAGACGGTCAGGAATGAGAGTCCAGATTGACAGTCTTGTGTTCTGAGGAATGCGGCAGGGCCTGACCACAAGCTCATCTATTCCAATAGATTCACCATCCTACAAAAACCAGTGGTTTCTACAGGACTCATCTTAGGAGGGATATGCTGAATTCCCTTTGAATTACCTCGCTGCCAGAACATCCTCCCAAGGTAAAACACTTCTGATTTTCCCTGTACCCGCCAACCTTGTATCCAGTTCCCAACATCAGAATGGAGTATCTTTATGTTTCTGTTACCCCAGGTCAGTGTTTTGGAAAAGTTCCAGATACTGCCTGCTATTACTTACAATGGCTACGCTACTACTCTGCTGTCAGCTCTCAAAATGGAAGTTCCTTCCTCTCTGCCCCTCCTACTTGTACTCATTTTATGGAATTTCTTTTGATCTTTCCCATAAATACTATGACATCAACATCAACATCAACAGCAGCATTGCTTCCCCCCTCAAATTCCTTCATCCTGTTCTCGCCTCTGCCATTGTCAAGTTCTTACCCAGTTCTCCAGAACAGATCAACCCCACTGCCCCCTTTGGAGCTTTGCTCCTGAATCAGGTAGATAACCTTCACCCCGTGTATCAATTTTCTTAGCTTTTAAGATACTTCCTGGCCAGTGTGTGGTGGTTAAATGTGTGGGTTCTGAAAGCAAACTTTTAGGGTCCGGTACCCACCTTTACCCCTTACTCACTATTTAATTTCTCTGGGTTTCCATTTCTTCATTGGTGGGATGGATAGAATGATAATTCTAGTGACTCCGTGGTGGGTCTGTTGTGAGCAGTTAATAGTGAAAGTGGGCATTCAACACAACTCCAGGCACCTTCCAAGCATCTCACAAATATTAGTTCCTACTATTAGTACAGGGATATGAGGGAACTCTCATTTCCCTAATCAATGAGGCAGAAAGCAGTGCTCGATTATCATACTTCACACAGTGTTGTAATCTTTCATCTGATGCTACAGTGTCGAGATTACACCCCATCCTTTCTTTTGAACTCAGCCTAACCCATTGTATGTGCTCAATGATCGTGTTCAATGGATAGATCAATGATTTAAAAAAACTCTTATTTAATGAGAACCTATTCTGTACCAAGCACTCCAGATATTTCAGGCAATCATCGAAACAACCCCACAAAGTAGTTCTCACTTTCCCATTTTTAAAGATGAAGGAGATGGAAGATTAGAAGGTTTGAGTGACTTGCTCAAACCCCAAGAGCTAGCAAGTGGGGCAGCTTTCTCTACAACACCGGCTTCTCTTCTGACTCATGAACCCGTGTTGTAAGCAACTACACCACTGTAAGCCCTTAGGGATTTCTTAATCATTTCAGCATTGATAAATAAGTGACTTCTTTCTTTATAAAAAATGTTCTATTATAGCACCATCTTATTCAATATTGTGCTGTAAAGATCATGTTACATTCTTCAGAATATTAAGACAAGTTTTGACTTGTCCTCATTTAACATGTTATATAAAGCTGGTGGATTTACTTTAAATTATTTATGAAAGAGAAAAAAACATGAATCGGTTTCGGGACATAGTTTTACTATGTTGCAAAGCATCAGAAAAAGAAAAGACAAAAAATCCTTTTATGAACTGATGTTTGGAATTCTAAATTTCATGTTGATTTTTTATTTTTATTTTTTTTATTTTTTAAAGATTTTTTATTTATTTATTTTGAGAGAGAGACAGTGAGAGGGAGCATGAGAGGCGAGAAGGTCAGAGGGAGAAGCAGACTCCCCGTGGAGCTGGGAGCCCGATGCGGGACTTGATCCTGGAACTCCAGTATCGTGACCTGAGCTGAAGGCAGTTGCTTAGCCAACTGAGCCACCCAGGCGCCCCTCATGTTGATTTTTTTAAACATGTAATTGTTGTTCTAAATGATAAGATGCAAGAAAAGGATTCCGGCTGATATTTGCAAGCACACGTCTCTACAAATAACATGTTGCAGGTGTGGAGAGTCATTATTCTCAATAAATGAAAAGCAAGATGATATATAATTGTCACTACATTTCTATTTCCTACTTTAGTTTTGAAGCCTGCCATATATGACTTTTATCAGATGAATGCAACTTTCAAATCTGGGGAAGGTCAGTCTGAAGTGACTTCGCTGACTTATTATCAGGTTTCTTTTTCTCATTAATTGCTGCATTTCAATATCACTGTTCTGTGTGTGCCTTGTATTTTCAAATCATGGTCCGTTAGAGGTATACATTAAATGATCTATGAGAGGGATGCAAAGAGCCACAGTGTCTCAGAGTGATCCCAGCAGCCTACCCTGGTTTGGACAAAGGGATAACTAGAATCCAGTTCCCCCAGGCTCCTGGTGGGAGGGGCAGCACCACAGGACCAGTGGTGTCTTCCCCAGCCCTGGCAGAAAGTCCTGTAATTACACACGAGCCCCAGGGTCTCCAAGTTAGAGAGCTGGCACTGCTAGACAAACTCACAGACAGCTGGGGTAGCTCACACACTGCTTACTCCTCCCATGGATGTGCCTGCCTTACAAAAGAGGGGGAAACCAAGGGAATGGGTCTATCCACTAGGGCATAAACTCATGTGGCATGTCTGGAACTGTCTGGCCTCATATACTCTCCATAGGTTAGTGAAAGGTTAGGGGGCCTTGATTTTACTTCTCCTGCTGTTTCCTTCCATTGACAAAGACGATGTCCTTACCTATGCTGTAGGACTATGACATTTGTCTTGAATCCTAATGCCAGTGGTGACAGCTGGTGACTCTGAAAGGGCCCTCCCCTGCCCCACCCCCCACCAGCATGAGAACAAAGCATAAGAACAACTCAAAACTGTAAAATGATCTAATGAGGGTCAAACCAAAAATGGGGCAGGAAGAGACTCATCAGAATAAAGGTCCTTGCCCCAAATGATGTCTGTGGATAAACCCGGGTATCTGAAATGACTCAGGGACAAAAGCACGGCTGAAGTAGCAGGAGCTAAAGCCCAGGGTGAGTAAGTGACTGAGCTGGGCTGAGAGTAGAAGAGGAATTACGTTCTGGGAGCCAAAGAAGAATGGGAAAAGGTTGGGGCGCCTGGGTGGCTCAGTGGGTTAAGCCTCTGCCTTCGGCTCAGGTCATGGTCTCAGGGTCCTGGGATCGAGCCCCACATCGGGCTCTCTTCTCTGCTCAGCAGGGAGCCTGCTTCCTCCTCTCTCTATGCCTGCCTCTCTGCCTACTTGTGATCTCTGTCTCTCAAATAAATAAATAAAATCTTAAAAAAAAAAAAAAAGACTTACAAAAGAATGGGAAAAGGCCAATATGCTTGCGGGCAGAGGATGCCAGTCACACAGGCATGTTCTGTGTGCCCCCCCCCTTTTTTTAAGATTTTATTTATTTATTTACTTATTTGACAGACAGAGATCACAAGTAGGCAGAGAGGCAGGCAGAGAGAGAGAGGAGGAAGCAGGCTCCCCAATGAGCAGAGAGCCCGATGCGGGGCTCGATCCCAGGACCCTGAGATCATGACCTGAGCCGAAGGCAGAGGCTTTAACCCACTGAGCCACCCAGGCGCCCTTGTGCGGCTCCTCTCTTATCTCTGGCTGCCTGCGTCTGGAAAGGGAAGCAGCTCACTCTCCAATAGCCCACAGTGGATGAAGGTCTATCGAGGTTTAATCACAAGGTGAAAATGAGGTGCCATCGAGGTCTCCTATTTAAGCTTTTGACTTTCTCTCCAAATAAGGTTAATATACACAGTCTCAGACACAGGTGAATATGATGGGATGAGAAATGTCTGCCTTAGAATTTTAAACATGTCCTGTGCTGGATTTCTTCCTCATGCTCCACGAGACTCCCTCTCCCCCATCTTGTCCTCACTGTGATTGGGAAAGGCTAAGCTGTACAGAGCTCACTGCAAACTCTCAAGCCGAGGGCCAGGATCAGGGAGAGGTGAGCAAGACAGTGAGGGTGCCAATTTTAGGGAAACCCTTGCTCCCAGGGCCGTGCAAGGGTCCCAGGCTGCGATCCTGCCCTTGCACGGCCCTAAGAGTGAGGTCTTCCTTAGTGTGAATCCCTTGATGCCTCACTTGCCTTGCCCTAGTCCCTGCCCTGCCCCTGCCCTCAGCTTTCCAAGTGCATTCTACCAACGGGGATTCCTGGCAGGGAGTCAGAGAAAGGAAGAACCATGAGGTCCTATCATTTATTCCTGGGTCCCATTCCTTGAGGTCACTTCAGGACAGCTCTTGCCTCTGACAGGTCAGCACTGCACCGGTGGTGGCATGTTCTACATTGCTCTGTGTCCTTCCACTTGTCCCCTGAGCCTCGAGGTGGTGACAGTTGGTTGCTCCTCACCCAAAGGACTGCACTGTCTTTTGAGGTTCCCCTACCTCAGCAAACCTATAAATCATGCTTTAGTATATAAGCCTTCTTGACGGGCGCCTGGCTGGCTCAGTGGGTTAAAGCCTCTGCCTTCGGCTCAGGTCATGATTCCAGGGTCCTGGGATCGAGCCCCACATCGGGCTCTCTGCTCAGCAGGGAGCCTGCTTCCCTTCCTCTCTCTCTGCCTGCCTCTCGGCCTACTTGTGATCTCTCTCTGTCAAATAAATAAATAAGATCTTTAAAAAAAAATAAGCCTTCTTGAATAATGCTCTTCTGAGTGTGTCATCCTTCTGTTGAGACTCTGTCAAATACACAGCCCTCATTCAGGCTCTGCCTCTTGGACGGGACTATGAATTAATATTTTATGAGTCTTGTAATTACCTTGTGGATAACCCAACTATATTGCATCATACCTTTTTATATTAAAAGGATTACTTTGTAGGTGGACACATTCTTTTTAAATGTCTCATTTTTGCGTGGCATCTTTGGCCTTGAAAATAAAAGTTGTCTTGGGTTTTCCTAATCGCCATGAGACCATGACGTCCCCAAAACTTCATCCAGCAACAGTGATGCTATCATGATTAAGAAAAGGGACTTAGATGAGAATCCTGGTTCATCAGGTGAGCTGTGTGACCTTGAGCCACTCACTTACCCTGGCAGCCATAGAGGCTCCAGGTGATCCTTCTAAATTTGGACTTTGGCTCTGAAAATATTTCCCTCCATGTGAGTCCAACACCCATGCATTGACACAGACCCAAGTCGGACAATGCCTCGCCATTTGGCGTGCTGGTATTTTGTACACCAAATCTTGTCTCTTTAAACTGAAGCTTGAAGTGCCTGGGAAAATCACGCGCCATCAGTTTCCATATTCATTAGCTCGCACCTTTCCTTGCCAACTGACAGCAAATTGTGTACACCTGAGGGAAGCAAAGTTGGAGACCCACTCCATAGGGGCAAGAGTCTGAAACAACAAAACGTGAGTTATTTTTGAAATGTTTCCTTTTCAGACCCTCCCACTCAGTGTAATATCTGGCTGAGTGTGAATGGCTGACTCCAGCAGGTATCAGGAACAGATGGAACCAGCTAATTATGTCTCTTATATGTGAGTAGAGATAAAGCTGTTAATTGCTAATTGTACACTTCTCCTGTTTCCCCACCGCAGGGCGCTGGGGCAGAGGCAACCTCCCAAACCAAACACAAACATGGCCTGTGCTCATGGCTGAAAGTGAAGTGTGCCAAGCAGTGGCAGAATAACCTCTCCAAGATTGGCAGCTCTTCTCCAGGGCTAGCAGTGTAGGAGCAACATCTGGGTATGAGAAGGCAGACTTTGCACTCTCCAGCTCCTCATGCTCTGAGCCAGTGAGGACCCGGCCACTGAAGGCTCAGCTAATGAGAGCTCAGCATGCGGTAGCAAAGGGATGCTTCCCCACCAGTAAGTGACATCTGGTCATTGTATCTAGTGTGGGTTGGGGTGAACTTGGCACCCAAGAAGCTGTATATTGCTGAGGTCTCTAGGCACCAGCTTGCATGTACCTCCTGACTGGACATGAGAAGGGCTGTCACCTAGAATCTTCCTCTGCCAAGCCTTAAGCAAAGAGCCACGGGCTACAGTTCCCAGACCAGTATGATCAGGCCAAAAAGAGATTCTCCAGGCAAAGCTCTGTCAGAGGAGTCCCGCATCTACCAGGAAGTGGCATGCCTCGGTGTCCTCATTGTGCTCAGGGAAGTGTGGCTTTCACACGAACATAATGGTGGATCTGGAAGGGTGTTGGCAGGGTTATCCATCAGCTGCTTCCCGCAGCATGGGATCCCAGTGGTGCATCTTCATGGTCACTGCATTTCCCAAATAAACTCACTACACCAGAGTCTGCTTTGGTGGTGGGAGTGGTGGTAAGTTAACCCAAAACTAGGATGAGAAGAATGCCTGAGAATAGACCATATACAGAAGAAAACAAAGCTGGGGCGCCTGGGTGGCTCAGTGGGTTAAGCCTCTGCCTTCGGCTCAGGTCATGATCTCAGGGTCCTGGGATCGAGTCCCGCATCGGGCTCTCTGCTCAGCGGGGAGCCTGCTTCCTCCTCTCTCTCTCTGCCTGCCTCTCTGCCTACTTGCGATCTCTCTCAAATAAATAAATAAAATCTTAAAAAAAAAAAAGAAGAAGAAGAAAACAAAGCTGAAGGCCATCATTTGGGTACCTGGATCCAGCCATTCCTGATGTGAGATAATCCATCAAATGTTACAGTTAAAGAAGTCATTACATTTCCTTTGTTTGCCTCTTTGTTCGTTGTTTTGATTTTGGTAGTTGATGTGTAAGCTGGTTAGTGCTGGGTTTCTGTCAATTGCAAAGGATATTGATAAATACAGGTATCTTAGATATCAGTTTTGACTAGTATTGGTCTAAAATTCATTTTGCTTCCCTTGGAATTAGTAAGCCAGCCCTTGTGAAGATTGGCTTCCTTCAGCCTTCTCTATGGTAATTCTTGATCCTTTCCCTTCTGCCTACCTGAAACACTATGGCAGAGGGGAGCCTAGAACCCTGTCATCTGGTCCTCAAGATTAATCCCTTTGCTTGCATTGGGCCTGTCCAGGGCTCTGAGCTTGGGGGGGGCAGTAAACGTTGGTTGAATTGAATGAAATTACTTAAATGTGACTCACCATGAATTGTTATTGACCCTGGACAAATGGACTACTGGCAAAGCTGCTAATTAATCCAACAATAATTCTGAGGCAGTCAGGCTTCATTAACGTGGGTTCTGGCCTCATTTTCAGAAGTGCTTTGGACTGACAACTGTGGCCTGGCAGCTGGAGCAGGTATGTCTGGCCAATGACTCCCGATGTGCATGTAACCTCCACTCCCTGGAAATTTAGACCGATCAACTGATCCCTCTTTTGAATTGGCCGTCTCTACCGGCAAAGAAAAAGTCCGTGCCAAGGTTTCTGGCTCCCTCAGGAGCCTCCTCACCCAGCCGGCTTCTTCAGCAATTTCATGGATAAAGGGAGGCCCTAAGGCCTGTGCGTTTCAGTTCTTTACCACCAACTGCCAAATCCGAAGGCAAAGAGTTCTGTGCAGAAGATAAACCCTTGGACATAGACATTATTCACTTACAGTTCAAAATAAGTGATTTTGGGGCACCTGGGTGGCTCAGTAGGTTAGGACTCTGCCTTCAGCTCGAGTCATGGTCTCGGGGTCCTGGGATTGAGGCCCGCATTGGGTTCTCTCCTCTGCGGGGAGCCTGCTTCCCCCTCTCTCTGCCTGCCTCTCTGCCTACTTGTGATCTCTATCAAATAAATAAATAAAATCCTTAAAAAAAATAAGTGATCTTTATGTTTCAAAGATAGAGGTGAATCTGAATAAAGAGTATACAGGTATTTTTGTACCATTCTTGCAATTTTTGACTGGATTAAAATAAAATCTTTTGAACACTAAAAAAAATGAGTTGTTTTAAGTTTGGTAATTGGGTATGGTACAAATTTGGGGAACTATTGCTCTATCTCATAGAAAGTTCTTACTTAGGCATGTAAGTAGCACTTTTCCTAGATTCCTATCACTGACAGAAATTTTCTCCTCTTTGTTAAACATTTATTTGGCCATTTCAGTTTTTGAGCTATCTTGAATTGCGGTCTCACAATGAACACTTTAGAAAGTGGGAGTCCACCAGTTAGTAAGATTTTGTTTCTTATCTAGACAAGAATTAGACCCATTCTTACTTCTAGGCATATGGTCCCTATGAAGACTTTCATTCCAAGAACTTCCTGACCTACTTTTTGCTTCTTGCCACAGCTGAACAGAATGACTCCCCCTCTCCATTTTAAAGTATGTACCACCGCTAGGCCAGTTATTAAGGAATGAGCCTTTTCGCCCAGCAGGACTTATTCCAAGCCTATGAATGACCAAGCACACTTCCTGATGATTTGAATGTAAAGCTGTGCCAACTCCAACCTCCCCGAGCACTCTGGAACAACTTATCTTTCAAGAGGCCTTTCTTGTCCCTTCTCCCAAAGAGATTTCCCAGAATTTACAGTAATTTTGGAATGTCAAAATGCATTACTCGGACAGAAAAGAACAAAGATACAGTTAGCGAACACTGTTTTTCTACAAGGAGAACACATCACCTCAGGTGTGCAGAAAGATAGCGTCTTCTTGCCTTCCACTCATTAAATCCATCTGTTGAAACACTAAGAACTTGCACTGTGACAGAAACTGTGCTGGGCACAGAGGATACAAGGATCACCATCATCATCATCATCATCATCATTGTTGTCTCTATCTTCAGTAAACAAGTCTGCCAGGTTGGAATTTCCCACAAATGGGTTATAGGTGTGCACCAAGTTTAATCCCATCAGCTACTGGGGCAGCCAGGATGGTTTTGAGGCAGGATCAGCCCCTCAGTGTGGTCCCAAAGCACATGGCAGCCTCGTCCATGGCTCTCAATGTAACTCTCAATGTAAATCACATTATTTTTCATGTTTAAAATGACACAGCAGGAACGGGAAACCCTAGAGGAGTCCGATGACTTGAGAACTAATAACCATTTTCAAGAGTGCTTACTGAGTATTTCTGTTCACCCTATTACCTCGTCTTCTCCTCATGATAAACTCTATAAGTTAGGTAACAGCATTTTCATTTTTCAGCTAAGGAAGCTGAGGCAGACAAAGGATAAGTCACTTACTCATGTTCACATAGCCAATAAGTGGCTGCCAGGATTCTAAGCCAGGTTTTCTGGTTCTAGACATGTGTTCTTCATCACAACTCTGTGATGCTTCTCAAGGATATAATCACGGTGCATTATGGTAAATTCTGAAACTTACATAGGTGGGAAACACTGTGAGCATACAGAGGAGGGGACAACCTTGTGTTCCTGGGAGAACTGAAGCCCTCACCATGAACAACCTAAATACCAGCCCATAGGATCTTCAAAAGCCCATTTGGACTTCAAAACCATATTTTGGGGAAACAAAGAATTAAAAGCCTTTTATTCAATTAAAGATCACTACAATGTAATGGTCATCGAAAATCAGATTAAGTGACATGCAAATAATGGCAGGATCCCAATGCCAGGTGCTCCCACATCAGAACGTCAGCAGAGTGAAGGCATATAGTCTTAGGAGTCAACCTGTGTGCTTTAGTCCCAAGTTGTACGTGTGATGCTGGCCTTTCCTGAGCTGTGTAGCTCTGCATTTGACCTGGGGGATTCTGGACGTGGGTTGACTGATTTTAAATTGGCCTGTTCTCAAGAACTTGTTGGAAATTTTGGTCAGGATTTGGCAAATGGAAAGGATGAGGAATATCTTGCCCCAATTTCTTACTGAATTGTCCATTCTTCATTGTTATAATAATTTCCTAATTTGAATAGGTTACTCAATTGTTTATTTTTAAAAGATTTATTTGTCTATTTCAGAGAGAGAGAAAAAGGGAGAGAGAGAGAGAATCCCAAGCAGAGTCCACACTGAGCACAGGGCCTGACACAGGGATTGATCCCATGACCCTGAGATCAAGACCTGAGCCGAAACCAAGAGTCAGATGCTCAAGTGACTGAACCACCCAGGTGCCCCATCAACTGTTTAAAAACCGGCAGCAGCCCCTCACCGTCCGAGGGTGAAGCCCAAGCTCTATTCTTTAGCCCAATATGGAAACACCCTGTGTGTGCCCCGGTCATCTAGCCAGCTCCATTTACCATGATCTCCTCTGGCAGATCCCAGTCTTCAGCCACATCACATTCTCATCCTGCTCTAACATCACAGGCTACATTCCTACAAGTGTCTACAATTACTTATACATTATTTCTTCTTCTGCCTAGAGTGTCTCTCTTTGCAAATACACCTGAATAACACTTATCAACTATTCATACATTAATATAAAGCTCTAAAGAAAAGTTTTCCAAAAAAAATTAAAAAAAGAAAGAGAGAGAAAAGAAAAAAGAAAAAGAAAAGTTTTCCAGGATCCCCTCGCTCAAAATTTGAGTAAGTTTCTATTAGATTTTTCTCTGTGCTTCCTTGCACAGTAGATCTACATCTACCTGTTTACTTGTCTATCTGTAAATCTATATCTATGTCTGCATTTCTATTTACCTATCTAGGTAGATGGATCTCGACAGATATAGGGAGAGATCTACATAGGTATCTGTAGATTAGATATGTAGATAATTGCTAGATAGATGATAAATGGATACACAGATGACAGATCAATAGATGATGGATAGATAGGTAGGTAGATAGATAATCTTGAGGACATCATATTTGCAGATTACAAGTTCCTCCTAGAAAAAAACCTCCTACATATTCACCATCTCTTAGCACAGAGATTGATCCAGAAAGAGCATCAATGTCTGTTGAATTAACATTTCTAAGAAAGTACAAACACAACAGGAAGAAAAAAAAAAGTATTACTCTCAGATTAAAAAGGAGGCTTGAGACCTGAGCTTTGGGGGCTGGTGGAGGGTGGGTATAAAAACACAAACTAAAAATGAAGAATTCCCTAAAATCACAAACAGTGAGCTACCCAATGGAAAGGGGCTCAGAAGGCAGAAAGAGGGAGACTGGTTTTACTCACCTTAATGCAAGCCTTGGACAGAAGGAGGAAAATCGCTTGGGTGTTGGGGAGAAGGTACAATTCTAGTAACCAAGTAAAAGAACTTTGACTTTGAAACAAGGGATCCAGAGTGAAAGAATAGTTAAAATATTTATAAGGATAAAAACACATGTTACATTATACACTAACCAACAGGCCGTGGAGCCTTTGAGCAAAACTCTGGAGTGCAATTTTTTGAAGTTCTCTGTGAAGAGGTGGAATGTGTACCTCTACAGGTTGATAGGCAATCTCTCTCCCCAACAAAACTGAAAGCTCGCCTCTAACACAGTACGAATTTGTCCTTGCTGTATTCAGCACAGCCTTTTCCTGCTGAGCTTAAAAAAAAAAAAAAAAAAAAAAAAAAAAAAAAAAAAAAAAAAAAAAAAAAAAAAAAA
>PISX010002047.1:0-118843 GCA_004024625.1 Mellivora capensis | reverse complement strand
TGGATGATTCTTGGCTCGATATCCTGCAAGGGGCAGGGCTGCAATGCAGGGGAAGTGGCTTTCCTCAATTACGGCTTTTTCAGAACTATTTTAAAGAGAATGCCTTCTTTGTGGAATGCTTAATAATCTTCAGAGCCAAGGGGATGACAGTTAAGATTACAAACTCAAAAAAGAATCCAAGAAAAACCAGTCTGCCCCAGCCCTAGTGATTCTATAGCCATTAATCGCAGAGACATCACCTGGGGAAGGCTGGTGCTAAAAGAACAAAAAGTGTTGAAAACCAGGCCCTAGAGTCACTTATTGGAAGGAATGGATGCATATAAATGAGGCAGACCTGGGGTAAATTTGCAGAAGAACCAGCTCAGTGATCTGGTGCTTTCCATGCAACACATCACCCACCCCCAATTCACACATGGGTTAACATGTAAAGAAGGAAAATAATGTTTTTCCAACGTTTACAAAAGTCTCAGGGACTTCTATACATTTTATTTCCTTTCATTCTTGCAAGAACCCTGTCACATAGGTATGATTATCTTCAGTTTCTTGTTGAGAAAATTAAGTCCCAGAAAGATTACCTTCTGGATGCCACACAAGTAAGGACAAAGGGGACTTGGACTGGAATGCAGGCTTCCTCACTCAAGAAATATTTCTTATTCATCTATATTATACTATCTAGATCCCGGGTTAGATAATATGTATTCAAAATAAAAAAGATACCATTTTAAAGATTCAGGAAACTGAACAGTATGAGAGAAACAGACACATAGAGAATTACATTGCAATGTAATAGAGTGAGTTAAAATTGAGGTCAGCACTAAGTAAAGGAAAGGAGCCTACCTTCTGGGAGTGGGATACAAAATCCTAAGATGCCTCCACCTCACTGTTAAATTCTAACCTAAATCTTGGATCTTTCAATCAAGTATATTATAAATACAGAAATAAAATGAGGAAACCAAATCTTTGTTGAGTTACTTACTATGGATCCAGATGGGAAGATAGAATAAAGAAGACAGAGGACAAAATGGTTGGATGGGTCCAGATTCTTCAGCGCAGAAGAGAGAGAAGAGACAATGCCACCACATGCATAACATCTTAGGATGACCATGCATACCAGTACTGGCCATCTCATCAAATGCAGGGATACTAATGAAGAAGAGTATATCCACTCTTCTTTGAAGGCGCGAGGGCACAGGGCAAATAACAGGACTGGCAGTAGACTTATCATCTCCTAATGTACCCCCAAAATGGAAGTTGGAGGAAGTTCTGTTGTTTGAGATGCAAGATGTTCAGGAACCCTGACGTGCTGGGGAATATGAAATTTAACACCTGGTGGTAAGAATCAAAGTTTTATCGGTAAAGCAATAACAGGGAATCATATGGAGATTCCCTGATGAATTCTAGGGTCCAGACGGGATCCCTGTGCCTTCCTTTTTTCCTGCCTCAGATCTGTAAACTCCTTCCTCCTGAGAAATAATGACCTGAGACGTCACTCTTACTACCTGTGAAAACAACCCCACAAGCCTCTCTCACTTAAAGGACCTTCCCAATTACTAAGGGAGACAAGCAGAAGATGAACAGCTTGAAACTGAGCACCCCCTCTCCAGGGCTTTCCTCAGCTCCAGCTGAACCTTGCCCCAGCTACTATGACCTCCTCATCTGGTTTAATTCCGATCCTTCCTCCCACCAAATATGTCTCCCAACTTGCACTGGAGCAGTGTGAATCCGGAGTTCATTTCCCAGTATTATCACTTGTGGGCTGTGTGACCACAGAAACATATTCAACCTTTGAACCCATGTGTCCTCATTTGTAAAAGAGAATTATTTCAAATTAGCCTTTTCTGTATCCCTGATAAAATAATCCAAAACACAGTGACTTAAAGTGACCACTGTTTCTTAATTCATGGCAATTGGGGTTAAGCTCATCTGGGCTATTCTTCTGGTCTTAGAGGAGCTCATTCATCCATCTGGGGTCAGTTGCCAGCTGTGTGGGGTTGGCAGGCTGTGAGGTAAGACGGCCAGGAGCAGCTGAGCTATGAATGTCTCATCATCTGGCAAGCTGGCCTGGGCTGGTTCACATGACAGCTCAGCTTTCCAAGAGGAGCAAAAAGACAAACCCGGTATATAAGTACTTTTCAAGTCTCTGCTTACATCCTGTCTATTGGTATCCCACTGGTGAAAACAATCTCATGACCAAGCCTGGAGTCCATGTCAGAAGGGCACCACCAAATGGCAGGAATATAAGGCAAATATTACAAAGACCAGGACTCCTAAACACATTTGGGTCATTCCTGAAATCAATCCACTGCCAGGATAATTGCAGGTTTGTAAGGAATAAATAACACAATGTATGACAAAAAAGTAAGCATTGTTTCCAGTACATAGTAAAGGCTCAATAAATGTTATCTATCACTGGGTCACCTGGGTGATTCTGTTGGCTAAGCATCCAACTCATGATTTCAGCCGGACTCATGATCTCAGGGTTGTGGGATCTAGCCCCATGTCGGGCTCCACACTCAGCGAGGGAGTCTGCTTGAGATTCCCTCGGCCCCTCCCCTGCTCAAATAAATAAATAAGTAAATAAATAAATGAATAAATAAAATCTTTTAAAAAATGTGTAATCTATCATTGTTGTTATTGTTAGGAATGGCGGATGGTGAGAAATACTGCTCAGATTTTCATTCTACTTACAGAAGGAAACAGTTTTAGAAGACACATTTCTTCCGGCACCTGCGTGTCTCAGTCATTAAGTGTCTGCCTTCGGCTCAGGTCGTGTTCCCAGGGTCCTGGGATCAAGCCCCATGCTGGGCTCCCTGTTCAGTGGGAGGCCTGCTTCTCCCTCTCCCACTCCCCTGCTTGTGTTCCCTCTCTCGTGCTCTCTCTCTCTCTGTCAAATAAAGAAATACAATCTTAAAAAAAAACAACAACTAATTTCCTCCCCTCAATACCCCTCACCCCTTCCTAAGAAAGGAGGAGAGATTTATCTAATTAATGAGTCTCATTTCCCTAATCAGTGGTTCTCAGTGTCATGGGCCGAAAAGGGGATCATAAACTCTGCTTGTCTCATGGGTGTACCAACATAATGCATGTGAGCATAATGTATAAAGTGGGGATCATGACACCAGGTGAGGTTTATACATCCAAGCAGCATGGCACATCTCAGCTACCACCTGCTGAGTACTCACTATGTTCAGGAACTTTATATGCATAATTTTATTTTATCCTCCTGATCATCTTGGATGAAATGTTAAGTCTTCCTTTTACATACAAGAGAACCGAGCTTCGGAGAGATTAACTTATTCAAGGTCACACAGTTGGCAAGTAGCTGAGCCAAGCTTTAAATCAATTTTGCACACATCTCCCCCCACCCCGAAAATAGGTAATAGTGTTTGGAGACATTTTTGTGGTTATTGTAACTGGCAGGGAGTTGCTCTCAGCGTCTAGTGGGTAGAGCCCTGAGAAGCCGTTGAACATCCTACAATGCACAGGACAGTCCCCACAATGCAGAATTATCTGCCCCAAGATGTCAGTGGTGCTGAAGTTAAGAAATTCTGTTCTAGTGAATGCTACAGGTGCAGTTTAATATGATGGTTAGTAGATGGTAAGTTAGTAGATTCCTAAACCACACCACTTGGCTCCACATGCTAGCCATGCACCACTGGCCACCCACAGCATCCCCACGCTCAGGTTCCTCACTTCTGAAACAGAGTTAACAATGGCTCCCGCCTCATGGGATAATTATGAAGGTGGAAAAAAATTTATACATATAAAGTATTTAGGAAAGTGCCTGGCTTTCAGCAAAAGCTCAATAAATGAGCCATTGATGTATTACAAAGCCATGTGCCTTTTAACCCCTGTCTCCAGCCCGTCTGTGTAAATTTTCCCAATCCTGCTCATACTTCACGTTCATGAGCATTCAAGCACTATGAAGCCAGACAGCTTGGGTTCCCTGGTCTGAATCCTGACTGCCAATTTGGTGGCTTAGGTAATGGGATTCTAAGTGATTAAGAACAGATGAGATAGAGGTGTCATTTAATATTTAAAAGAACCTTATGAAATTGGTACCAGGATTAGTGTACCTGCCCAGAGTCCTGGCCAGTAAGTAGAGAGTCACAATTCAAACCAGACTCTACAGCCAGTGTCTGACCCTCTTCAGAGGCTGCCACCTTTTGGTGCCATCACAAATGGATTTAGAGCATCAAACCCTGCCCTTCTATCTATGAAAAGAATGAATTTGCAGGCAGGAATGAAATGTCAGTGCTGTCCCTTAAGAGTGGTGAGAACCTGAGAACATAACCTAATCTCTCTGAGCTGTCATATATAAAAAGACCCTCAACTTTACTGACTGTCAATATCCAACAATATTTAAAGATCTTGCACCATCAAGGAGATCCAGCACTTAACTGTCGGGGAGTTAAGATCATCTTGGAATGTCTCAGAAAATCCATGCGTGAAGCTGGACTTAGTGACTCTGAATAATGTACAAATGGTCACCTTGCAATCCCTGAGATTCCTCCCCTTCTAGTCTGACCTTGCCCAACTATGGGGGTTTATGGAGCAGGGCTGATGGCCAGGTATGTATCTGCAAACTGCCATGTGGACATCCACGAACCATCCAACTGTGTCTGGGTCACAGCACGCAAGTGTGAGAGGAGAGAAAAGGTCATTTAATAGGGCTATTGTCCTCTCAGCTTCACTGGCTCAAAACTTTCTTAGCATTCTCAAGAAACTAATATTCCCCAGCTTGCTCTCTGCACTGAACTTTTTGGGAAGCTGTGACCCCATAGCTGTTTCTTGGTGACTGCGGGTGAACCTCACTTATTCCTACCATCTTCCCTGGGAATCTTTAAGTTTTTCTTGATTCTCCAGAACTGCACTGAGGTGGATGAAGTCTTGCTCTCAAAAGTAAGAATTCCTGGGTGTAAATGAGCCCAAATGAGGTAACTCTGGAAAATTACTAAAATTCTCTGAACAATGGTTTCCTCATTCATAAAATAGGAAGTGAATAATATCAATGTTAAGAGCTAATTTGAGAATAAAATTGGTTTGGTTCATATTAAGATGTGTTATAACATGTATAATATATATGATGTGCTATTGTTATTCCTTATGTAGGTAGTGCTTTTGCGATCCTTTGTTAAGCCTCTCTGATGTACCAGGAACTGATAAAGAACTTATATGCATTATCTCCTCTAGTCCCTCACAAATGATCCTAGGACACAGGACTCATTTTTGGCCCCATTTTAGAGCTGGGGAAACTGAGGCTCACAGAGGTTGAGTAATCTCCCAAAGCCAGTACAGCAGAACCAGTCCTTGAACCTGGGTCTATCTTAGTATACCCCCATATTCTTATGTCATGATAGAGTCTCCAGTCTCCCCTAAACAGAGGATGAAAAACAAGGGGGAAACCAAAGTTATTAGTATGGAGATGACCATTCTTTCCATTGGGTTTTAGAAAAGTGAGGAGAGCTAATGTGTACAGTCTCTTAAATTGTGAAACTATTTAGGGACGCCTGGGTGGCTCAGTTGGTTAAGCAGCTGCCTTCAGCTCAGGTCATGATCCCGGCATCCTGGGATCGAGTCCCGCATCGGGCTCCTTGGTTGGCGGGGAGCCTGCTTCTCCCTCTGCCTCTGCCTGCTGCTGTGTCTGCCTGTGCTCGCTCTCGCTCCTCTCTCTCTCTCTGACAGATAAATAAAATCTTTAAAAAAAAAAAATTGTAAAACTATTTATAATCCTCACAACAACTCTGTAAGATAAATACTCATCCCCTTGACAGCTGAGAAATTGAGGCTCAGAGATTTGATGTTCCTTCAATCTCAGGATTAGTAATTAAAGGAATCACGCCTTGGACCCAAGTCTCCTGGGACCAATTCCTGCCACCTTTTCCACTGTTCCAGTATGAATTTGAAGCTTGGCTCAGGTATTTACCAGCTGTGTGATCTTGAACAATTTACTCAACCTTTCTGAGCTTTGATTACCACCTATTTAAAAGGAAGGCATATTTTAATGAGGATGATCAGGAAGATAAAGTAAAATGATGCATGCAAAGTTCCCAAACAGAGCAAGCACTCAAAAATTGACAGCTGGGGTTGTTACACCATGTCATTTCAGTGTATTAATACCTCATTTTTGTGACATGATTCTAAGGAGAAAATTCAGCTTTTTTCCCCCTTTCTCTGTAAGCAAAAACCCAGTTAGTTCTTCCCTACTACAACTTACTCCTTTGAGTGTCTCATTTATTACTAACACAGAACATATTATTTCTGACACTTCTGGTTGGCAAATGTGTGAAGGTTTCCCCCCACAACAACAAGCAAGCCCCCAAACAGCTAGGTGTTCTCTAACTTAACTCTGACATGAACTCCCTGAAGATAGCATCTGATCTCACAGATAAGGGCTCAGTTCCGCAAGACTTCCCCCCATCCCCACTTCAGACACCTGTCACAAGTTGAGATTGTCACCTCTGACTGACTAGCTATAGATCGGGGGCTCCTGTCTCTGTGGAGTTGAGGTGCATCACCCTTCCCTGGAAGCTCCCCAGACCCCATATTATTGGGATTTTATGAAGGTGTCCTCATGTAGGCATAATCAATTATTAGCTAATTTCTAGCCCCTCTCTCCTCTCTGGAGGATGAAGGTTGGGGCTGAAAATTCCAAGCTTCTAACCATTGCTTGGTCTTTCTGGTGACCAGCATCATCCAAGAGCCATCCAGGAGCCAACCCAGAGTCACTTCATTAGAACAAAAGATGTTCCTAGTGCTCTTATCACTTGGGACTTTACAAGGGCTTTAGGAGCCCTATGCTAGGAACTAGGGGTATGGACCAATATATATATATAAATATATGGTGAGAGAGAGAGAGAGAGAGAGAGATCTTCTATTATCTCATTGCAATTAACATTTTATACATTGTATTTAATTTTTTCCTTAAATTCTAATTTTTAAATTTTTAATAGTTACTATATTCGTGTGGTTCAAATTTCAGAGGAGTAAAATGTTTTTCTAGCTTTATTGAGATATAATTAACATAAAACATTGTCTAAGTTTAAGGCATATAATGTCATGATTTAATATGTATATATTTTGAAATGATTACCACAATAAGGTTAGTTAACACATCCATCAATTAACAAAGTTACATTTTGTGTATGTGTGTGGTGAGAACTTTTGAGATCTATTCCCTTAGCTACTTTTAAGTATACAATACAGTATTGTTAGCTATAGTCACCATGATATAGATCATATCCCCATAACTTATACATTTTGTAACTGGAAGTTTGTACCCTTTGACTAATGTTGAGGAAAAAAGTTTTTCCTTTACTCTTCAAGATTCTTCTAGCTGGTCTTAAGAATTAGATTGACATGAGAGAGAATAAGAGAGAAGATAACAAAGTTTAATTACAAGTGCTTGGAGGCCCAATTATGAAATTGAGAACTAAAGAAAGGACCAAGGCAGACATTTTTTATACTTTTTAGCCAAAGAGACAATACATGTGTGAGGAATTGACAGGACAAAGAAAACTTATGTTTGAGAGCTTCGATTAGTCCAGAATTCTGAACAGAATTTGGGGCAGGGTAGTAAATTAGTAAAATTAATAAAGTTTGTTATATAGCTTTCTCAGCTCTGAGTTCTCTATCTCTCATGAGAAGGATGTCTCTTTACCTTCTGGTACAGGGAGGGTATTTTTCTAAAATTGTATTTTAGAAAATATTGTATTGTATTGTATCCTGCTTTTTGGAGACAGAGGGGAGTCATAATGTTTTTCTTGCACTGGCTCTTTCTTAAGTAACTTTAATTCAAAATAAATAATTTGTCAAAGTGGCACATTTGGGATGTCCCTGCCCTTGCCTGCCAAACCATTTTCATCCATTTCCCCCACATACCTTCTCTTGGCAACCACCAATCTGTTCTCTTTCTATGAATTTGGGTTTTTAGATTCCATATATAAGTGAGATAATACAGTTTTATCTTTCTGTCTGATTTGTTTCACTTAGCATAATGATTTGTCAAATATTGTCAAATAAATATTACTTGACCACATATTCATGGGTTCATTTCTAGGCTCTTGATTCTGTTCTATTGGTCTATGTGCCTATTTTTGTGCTAATATCATACTGCTTTGATTACTATTGCTTTTCATATAGTTTTAAATCAGGAAGTATGATGCCTCCAACTTTGTTCTTCTTTTTCAGGATTGCTCTGGCTATTCAGGGTCTTTTGTGGCTCCATACTGATTTTAGGATTTTTTTTTTCTATTTCTATAAAATATGTTATCGGAATCTTGATAGGGATTTGCCTCTAATCCATAGATTACTTTGGATAGTATGGATATTCTGACAACATTAATTCTTCCAATCCATGAATAAGAGATAACTTTCCATTTACTTGTGTCTTCTTCAATTTCTTTCATCAATCTCTTATAGTCTTCAGTGTAATTTTTCACTCCCTTGGTTAAATTTATTCCTAAGTGTCTTTTTGTTTTTAATGTTCTTGTAAGTGGAATTGTTTTCTTTATTTCTTTTTCAAATAATTTGTTATTAGTGTATAGAAACAAAACTGATTTCTGTATATTGGTTTTGTATCCTGCAACTTTACTGAATTTGTTTATTAGTTGTAAGAGGTTTTGGTGGAGTATTTAGGATTTTCTATATTTAACATCATGTCATGGGCAAACCGAAAATTTTAGGGGCACTTGGGTGGCTCAGTCGGTTAAGCATCTGACTTCAGCTCCGGTCATGATCCCAGGGTCCTGGGATCAAGCCTCCCATTGGGCTCCCTGCTCAGCGGGGAGTCTGTTTCTCCCTCTCCCTCTGCCACTGCCCCTGTTCTTGCTCACATTCTCTCTCAAATAAATAAAATATTTTAAAAAGAAACAGAAAATTGTTCTTCTTCCTTTCTGATTTGGATGTCTTTTATTTGTTTTTCTTACCTAATTGCTCCAGTTAGGACTTCCAGTGCTATGCTGAATGGGAGTGGTAAGAGTGGGCACCTTTATCATGGTCCTGACCTCAGAGGAAAAGTTTTCAGCCTTTTACCATTGAGTGTGATGTTAGCTGTGGGCTTGTCATATAGGGTCTTTATTAGAACAAGATATGTTATTTCTAACCCAGTTAGGTGGTTTTTTAAAACTATGAATGGCTATTGAATTTCATCAAATGCTTTTTCTGCATCTATTGAGATGATATGTTTTTCATTCAACTATGATGTGTCACATTTATCAATTTGTACATTGAACTTTGTTGAACTGTCCTTTCATCCAGGGATGAATCCCACTTGATCATGGTGTATGATCTTTTTAATGTGTTGTTGAATTTAGTCTGATAGTATTTTGTTGAAAATTTTTGCATTTATATTCATCAGGGATACTGACCTATAGGGTTTTTCTGTTTGTTTCTGTTTGTTTTTATCTGAAGTGTTCTTATCTGGCTTTGGTATCAGGTAATGCTGATCTCATAAAATGAGTTTAGGAGTGTTCCCTTCTCTTCAATTTTTGGGAAGAGTTTGGGAAAAAATTTTTTTTATCAATTCTTCTTTAAATGTTTGATAGATATTACCAGTGAAACCATCTGGTTCCTAGTTTTTTCTTTATTGGGAGGGTTTTGATTACTAATTCAATCTCCTTATACAGATTTTTTTATTTCTTCCTGATCCAGTCTTGGTATGTTGCACATTTCTAGGAGTTGATTTATTTCTTCTGGAGTGTCTGGTTTGTTGGCTTATAATTGTTTATAGTAGTCTCTTATGATCCTTGGTATTTCTGTGGCATCAGTTGGAATGTCTTCACTTTCATTTATAATTTTATTTATTGGCTCCTCTCTCTTTTTTTCTTGATTAGTCTAGATAAGGATTTGTTAATTTTGTCTATCTTTTCAAAGAGCCAACTCTTAGTTTTGTTAATCTTTCCAATTGTTTTGCTATTCTGCTCCAGTCTTTATTAGTTCCTCCCTTCTACTAACTTTGGGCTTAGTGTGTTGTTTTTCTAGTTCCTTAAAATGTGAAGTCTCAAGGCTATAGGCTGGGGTCTGTAATGATTCCTGGTAGGGTGGGGTCATAGGCTGTGTTCCCCAACCAGATGGTACCACTGGCTAGACTTTGTGCTGTCAGATGAGATTTTCAGGCTATGCTCTGTAATCAGGCAGGGTTATAGGCTGGGCTCCACTGCAGGGCAGGACTGTAGGCTGGATTCCAAGGCTGTCCACGGTCACTGCTGAGGTTCCCTGGTTAGAAAGGGCCAAAGGCTATACTTAGAGTTGGGCAGGTCTTCTGACTTGGATTTCTGCCCACGTGTGACTGTAGTATGGGCTTCATGGCTGCCTGGGTTCTCTGGAAGGGCTTACTGGATGGCAGCACTGAAGGCTATACTCAGCAATTGGGGGAGGCTGTAAATTTGTTTCCCTATCTGGGTGGGGCCCCATGAATGGGCCCCATGGCCAGTATGGCTCATTGGCTGGGGACTCAAGTCTGGCACAACTACCAACTGAATTCCCTGGCCAGAGGGGTCACCAGCTAGACTCTGCATATGAGCAAAACCACTGGCTAGGATCTCTACTTGGCTTCCACTGCAAGCAGAAATGCATTCTGTTAAGATCTGAGAGCTGGTTGCTATAAGCTCTATCCTATCCCCCTTTTCTATCTCTATCTGATCCAGATTAGTCAAACCTTGCAGATTCCCCGAGTGATCCCCATGAGGTGAGACCCAAGTGGGACTCCTGGGAAGTGTTCCACAATGCTGGAGAAGCTGCATGTCCACCTTGGGCTCTGTTTTTCCCACTAGAAAAACCATTAGCTTAGAGGGGCTCTTTTGGTATGGTGCTCTGCAGGCCTGGGGGAGGAGTGATTTGGTTAGAATGTAGCCACAACTCTTACACTTCTATCACAGTTCTTCTCTTTCTCTGTGGTCCAGGGAAGTACTTCAGCCTCACCCCCAGATTCTAGGGTTTTCACAGTGGTAATCTATGTAACCTATCTTATCTATGGATAGTTGCTACTTGGTCTTCTCATGGGGAGACTGAAGTTGGGAACAACCTGTGTCGCCATCTTGGTTATGTCACTGATACACTGTGTTTAAATACATTATTCCAGTAAGCCTATGGAACAGCAGGGGTTATGGCCCTCTGTTTCAGATGATGATGTTGAGATGATAGAGAATAATCATACTTGCTCAAATCACCTAAGTGGTAAGTAAAGGATTTGGGGATTCAACCCAGTCTTTTGATTTCAAATGAAGAATCATTCTATTGCACTGTGCCAGATTGAGTACTATACACACTAGCTCTTCATTTACTTATTTATTCAGCTTCTATCAAGTCATCCTTCAGGTTTGAGAGTGAAAGTTGGGTTCAACTTTTTTCTCTCTTAAGGGTCACCTTCTTAGTCAGAAAATTGAGTTTCTTACTGGTAATTGAAGAGGCCTCTCTGAGAGGCAAGAATACAATTAATTAATTTAACAGATATTTATTAAGCACCTCCTATATGCTAGAGATAGTACTAAGTGTGGGAGAAACAGCAGACATGGCCTTTGTCCTCTTGGGAAACATCCATGTACAATGTGAAATTACCTATGTCTCAATACAGGTGCTATAAAGGAAAAAAGAAGTCTCCAAACTCAACCAAGAGGGGTCAGGAAAACATCCAGGGAAAGTGATGTCTGACCTGAAAGGTGAATGATAAGTTCATGTTAACCAGGTAGTAGTTGTTCAAGCAAAGGAAGCATATGCAAAGGAGAGGTGTGGTGCATAGGAGAAGTAGAAAGAATCACTGGAAAGCCAGAATACACAAGGGGGAATGCAGAAAGTCAGACCAGAAAGGAAAGTAGGGGAGAATACTGCATATTGTTGTATAAGTTACGCCAAGTTCTAACTTTAAGTCAGAAATCCCTTGAGGAATCACTCAGAAATTTTAAGAAAGAAGCAACAAAATCAGGTTACTGATTGGCTTATTGATTTTTTAGAAATATCATTGTGGTTGGCCAAAGGATAAACAGACTGAGGTAGAGAAAAGACTATAATCAGTAAGACCAATCAATGCTATTTGCAACAATCCAGGTGAAAGATGACAGTGGCCTGGAGGTGGCCATGAAGATGAAAAAAAAAAATACGGATGGATTCCTGGGATATTTAGGGGAGAACATTATAGTGCTAGCAAATTAGCAAGTTACATTGGTCACACTGTTATCTCTGCTACTGTACCAATTATTTGCACTGGGCAAATGAATAGAGCTCAGTCCTGCCAGACCTGACTTGGAATTTGGAGAGCCACCAGAAGAAGGATATTGGGGTCAGTGCCTGAGGATCCTTCAAAAAGGTAAGTTTTGACTATTGAGCAGCTTCCCCACCAACATACTGACAATTTCTAGCAAAGGGGCCAGTGCAAAAAGTGTATAATGTAAGCAAGGTCTCTATATAATAATAACAGTTGACACATCAGCACTGTTGTAGCAACAGGGCCAGCAATGGCCCACAGCAAACACCTCAAGTCTGGAATTGGCTAAATTGGACTCCTGACAGCTTCAAACTCAGAGGCAAAGACTGCATCTCAAACAGAAGAGGGAGAATTGTCTAAATGCTTCGATTCTTGTAATTGAAGCAATTGCACATCATTTTACATGCCAGCCTCCTGACAGGATAACCAGTTTGAGCTGAGTGTGGGAATTCAATTATGTATCTTCTGTCTGCATCTTTGAAAGAAAACCACCTGACTGGCCTGTCAAATATCCAGCATGTTTGCCTGTTGGAAATTGCTATCTCCTCCTGACACAGAAAATGTCTCTGCAGAAGAAAAACCTATTAGATTTTACAAAGCTAGCATAACCCTATCACAAAATTTGACAAAAAAGCATAGAAAAAGAAAACTACAGACCAATTTTATCTATGAATATAAACGCAAAATTCCTAAATAAAATATAAGCATATGAAATATGGCAGTGAAACACTAGAGGCTTTTCCATGAAAAATGGAAACAAAGCAGTATGCCAACAATGACCCTAATTATCTAATTATTTAATATCACTCTAAATGTCTGGCCAATGCAATAAGACAAGAAACATAAATAAATAAAGGATGTAATTATTGAAAAGGAAGTGGAAACATTTCTAATTATTTGCATATATCTACCTAGAAAATCTGAGTAAAATAACTACAAAAAGTCTTAGCACCCATAGGAGTTCATTATTTCCTCTTCTGGGAATTGAAAAAAATTGAATATAATCTGTATCTAACAATAAGGCCATGATCAAATATATTACTTCAGATCCAGATGATGAAATATAAAACAATTAAAACTTACATTTTAAAGACCACTTAATAACATAGGAAATGTTCATACATTCTGAGAATAAGCACGAAATGCAAACCTGAATTCAGTGTGATTACTTTTTGTAAAATAAACAAATAAATATGTACATGCATGTATTTGTGTAGAAAACATACTGAAAGGAACGAACATGAAAATGGTATCACAGTTATCACTGGACAAGAGTTTTTCAACTTTTAGTGAATCTGCATGCACCAGTCTTACAAATTACACTACAACTATCCTATAAAACACACTGTAAAAGTTTTGGGGCTATTACCAGATAACGTCCAAGATCCCTATCAATCTGTTTCTGGCATGAGTATGACAATATCTATAAAAATCTGACACTTAACGGGCTTAGTGCTCAGCATGGAGTCTGCTTGAGGCTCTCTCTCCCTTTCCCTCTGCCTTCCCCACCTCCTCTCTCATAAATAGATAAATAAATAAATAAATAAATAATCTGACACTTTAAAATGGAAAAGGATCTGTGATAGTATTGCTCCCTGTTGGGCTGCCCCATAATGATACCAAGTATCTTCACTCAGAGATTTTGGGGAATGTACCTTCCTGAACACAGACTCTATCCTTCAGCCTTATCATCCAGCAAAAGCTTTTTCATTCTAGGCCCAAGCTGGAGCCCAAATTGTCATTCAGCTCCTTGTTTGCCTTATTTGCTGTCTCCCCTGGGCCCTGTTAACCAACCCTTATCAGAATTACACAGTGTGACCCCCATCTGAGATGGGCTTTCCAGGTAGTTTGTCCTCCAGCATCACTATAACAAAAAACACTTAGATGCCTGGCTCAGGACCCTCCCCAGGGATGTTTACCAACTATACGGTCCTAGATTTACATGGGTCCTCCCTTAATAAATTTCTTGTCTGAATTTTGCCTGTGGTGAACTATAGGGGACCCAACCTAGACACCAACCTAGCAGACAAATGCTTAAATCTAAAAGAGCTAACTTCAAGCAGAATATTTTACTTATTGAAGGTAGCCTGAAATGGGAAGACCCTGGGGATTTACTGAGTCCATGGACTTTAGAAATAACTTGAGAGTCAAATCTAGAGATAGCAGCTGTGAAGTCACATCCATAGAACGAGAACAAAACCATAAAAAAGAAATGAACTGTAGGATATGGAAGAGTCAGAAATTATGCAGGAAAGCTCGGACACAGCTGTAGAATCTCCAAGATAGCCAAGACTCAGCTTCAGGGATCGGTTGTGGTCATCTTGTGAATGATTAAAACAAGGGACCCAAGAACACAAGCTCAAATGACCACAGAGTCCAGGCTGTAATTTAAGAGTGAAGATGATGGCTAGCTGGAGAGTGCATGCCTCGTGCAAAGAGAAGCAGCCAATACTCAAGAATGTTGATCCACAGTGACCAGATCTAATTTTTTTTTAAACAAGAAAAGCTAGGACCCTAAAGTTTATGTGAAATCCCTCAATGTTTAAATGTTGCCATTTCGTATTTTGAATGTTATACACACCAAACAAAACATATTTGTAGGCTTGATTTGGTCAATGGACAACAATTCATGACTTCTAAGGAAAAGTTACAAAGTTGGAAAAGGATAAGGAACTGATTTTTCTCAGATTGACCCATCCTCAATTTCCCCAACAAATAACCTTTCCTTTACAGGAATGTGGGAAGGAGGAATTATGCTTTCATTGCTCCAATGACTGATGCATCCTACCCCAGGGTGAGGGCAAGGGGGAAACAGTCACCCACTGACCCTGGGCCCACCTCTTATCCCCCAGTACCTAGGAGTCAGGTCAGTTCCTAAGGTTTGAATATGCATGTCCTCAGGAAACCAACTGTGAGGCACTCAGAGGCACAGTAGGAATGACTGCAGAAATCTGAATGCCATTTACTTCTACGGGGTCCCACCCATTGATAGCTCCTTTGATCTGTTTCTACACACAGAATACTTCTGTCTGCTTGGGTTTTTTTCTTACACCAACAACCAAATCTTCAATTCTCCAGACACCAACTAGATGTCGCACAATATAATTTAATTCTGACCCTGTCTACCTGGAGATAGTATTGGAACCCACTGGTTAAGAGGACTCAGTCCCACAAGACTGCCCCTGCTTCATTTAGATACCAAATACACCAGGACTTTGGATAAAATAGCTATAATTTCAGGGAGTTCTCACATAACCTTCTTCAGGTTCAATAATTTTCTAAAACAGTTCATAGAATTCAGGAAAGCACTTTACTTCTTTTTTGCTAAGTAAGTTTATTATAAAGGATACAGACAGCCAGATGAAGACATACATAGGGCAAGGTCTGGAAGGGTCCTGAGCACAGGACCCTCTGTTCCATGGAGTTGGGGTGTGCCACCCTTCTAGCAACTCTGTTCACTAATACTGAAACTCTCTGAACCCCATCGTTTAGGGGTTTTTGATGGAAGTGTCACTACACAGACATAATTGAACCAAGTCATTGGTTACTGACAATTAACTCAATCACCAGCCCCTCTCCCCTGCCAGAGGTCAGAGGATATAGGTCTGAAAGTCTGGAGCCTCTAATCATGCGTTTCTGGAGACCATTTTCTACCCTGCTTCCCGCCTCCCTCCCCCACACTCCCCAGTCCTGAGGCTACCTAGGAGCCCACCTACCAGTCATTTCGTTAACATACCAAAGGACACTCTTATCTCTCCTGAGATTCCTAAGGTCTTAGAAGCTCTAGAGTCTGGAAGACTAAATACAACAAAAGATGTTGTTATCACTCCGGAAGTTACAACGGTTTTAGGAGCTCTGTGCTGGGAACTGGGGAGGAAGACTAAATATATATTTCTTATTATACAAGTATTCCCCACTTTTTAAAAGTCCATATTACAACACCTTGCTTTTCACAAAAGACCTACATTGGTATCTGCTTTTGCTAACCCAAAGAAATCCAAAGAAACATTTTTACTTTCATGACAAAAAGCAGAAAGCAAAAATAGCATTCAGTATTTGTTTTGTGGCCAGTTGTTACAGAGGCAGCACACGCCCGGAGCAGCTGGATTGCCAACGCCAAGTTCATGATCTCATAACTGGATTGGGGAAGGCTGACTTGATTTTATATCCTGGATTGGGGAAGGCTGTTTTTTCCCTCTTTTCTACCTTCATATAAAAACTTCCTCAGTCTCTTTTTAAACACTGGGGTTCTGTTTCCCTTCTCCCCTCGGGCAATTTTATCCATTCCCCCAACTTTGTGTAAGGGAAGAAAAACCAAAGAAATGAAGAAGGGCCGGAACCCTGGACCAGCTTCTCTCTTCCAACCATACAAAGGCAAGAAGGAAAGGATCACAACCATGCACGATCAGTTTAATGTACAATGAACTGCTCACCTGTAAACACGACCTAAACTCTGACCAGTCAGATTACTATCCTTCCTTCATCTGGGAAGGAATTAAGGAAGGAAGGTTGGAAGAGAAATGCAAAATAGAACCAGCTAGGCAACATGACCAGAATGCCAGTTTAGCTTAAAAGCAGCCAAGTCGAGGGAGGTGGTATAGAACTGTGGCAGAGATTGCTAGTTGCCAAAAAATACCTCTTCTCTCTTCCTTCGTGAGTGACAGAACCTGATTTTACCTGGTATGGCAATGCTTTCAGAAAAGACTACTTTGCCCCAATTCCCTCGAGGTCACCTGTGACCCTAGATTTGGGTTCTGGTCAATGAAATGTTTATGGAAGCACTGGCTGGAGTTCCAGCAAGACCCCTTAAGGGAAACTGTCTCAGCTGGGGCATCTGCCCATTTGCTCTCCTCCTCTCCCTCCTGCCTGAAATCCAGGCATGATGATGAGAGATCCAGCAGGTGTCTTTGAGCATGAGGTGGCCTTGATGATAAAAAGCCACACATTTTAACAGCTCACGTGTACCAGAAGATACAAGGAGCTAAGTCAATAACAAAGAAGCCTTTCTGGACTTGAGTGCTGGCCTCCAGACTTCTTGTACAGGGAAGAGAAATAAACTTCTCCTTTAAATCAGTTTTAATTTTAGTTTCTTGATACAGGCAGCCAAACCTAATCCTAACTGATACAGAAATTATATAAAGTGTATGTTTAAATCAGCTATAAATGTCTCTAAAGGAATTGTATTCCTTTAAGAAATGTATTTCTAAATAAATCTTCCTGGGAGGCTCGTAATATGGGAGCTGAAATCTGCCGCTAAGAAAAACGATCATAGAAATATACAATGTATAAACAATCTCTTCTGTGAATACTAAGTTCGCTGGAAAAGGTGATTGGAGAAGGGGAAAAGGCAGCTGAATAAGGGGGAAAATTCTCATCAGATAGGTAAAAAAAGAAGACACAAGGCTGCTGCCAGTTGCAGAGGGGAGGAGATGCTGCCAGCTGCACAAGCAGGGGCTCTTCTGTTTTTCCTTCTCCTGCAAGCTTTGATCTTGTGGTCTCAGAAAAGAGATGAGAGAAAGAAAGACAGGTATCACAGTGTCAAGGATCTGTCTACTGAGCCGGGGAAGTTGGAAACAGTGAGAAGGGAAAGCTCACCAGTGTGCTCAAAACTATGAACAGCCGAGAGGGGAAAAAAAAAAACAAACACCGTAGAAAGGGTGCTGAGGAAGACTCTGGGGGAGGTTTTGGTGACAGTTGTGCCTGTTGTTTGGAAATCTGAGTTAATCCTGGGAGGCCTGACTCCGAAGTTAGGATCCAGTGAATTATAAAGCAAGATCTCTATCAGGACTACTCAGATCAAACAGAGCTCACTGTCATGACTTGGTGGAAATATATCTGGATTACAGAAGCAAACCTGGTACAAAGGATTAATGTACAGAGTACATTGTTTTGGTGGGGTTCTGTTTTGTTTTGTTACCATATTCTTAAACTGTTCTCAGTGTGCTTGGAGCAACGTGGCAACCAAGTTCTGCTCTTGCCTATCCAGATACCAATGTTCATTTTGTTAAAATCATGTTCATTTCTCTGACATCGATGACATGGTTACAGCTTACAAAGAGCTTTACACACATTATCTTATCCAATTAGCACAGCATACCCATAAACTGATCAGGGAAGGTTAGAAATCTAAGGTTCAGAGAGGTTAAATGATGAACTAAAATCCTATTACAAAAAGGGTATAACTTGTGTGTTTTAACTTTGGGGCATATAACATAATGTCCATTCCCACTAATTCATTCTGAGTCAGGAATAAATGTGGAGGATTTATATTTCACTGATCAAGGATCAGTTTTCCTCCAAAATGGTCTACAGGGATGAACCAAGAGAGAGAATAAGTCCCATCAAAGGTGACTCTCTTATGCGTTAAGCATCTGACTCTTGATTTCAGCTCTGGTTATGATCTCAGGGTGGTGAGATCAGTCCCACATCAGGCTCTGTGCTGGGCATGGAACCTGCTTAAGATTCTTACTCTCCCTCTTCCTCTGCCCTTCCCTTCTCCAGAGGTGGGGAGAAAGGTGACTTTCTTGGGACATCAGGAATAACGAAGCATAGGCTTCATCAGTGACGGGTTAGTGCTGTCTGAGAAAAGTGAATGTAGTATTTCCATCTGCTATCATTAACCACATGTTTACTTCTGGAACATAATAGTAGTTAAATCCTCAGACTAGCTTCTCTTTACCTTTAGTTTACCTTTAGTTTAAGATTATTGTTTTTATAAAAACAAAAAATGTCTTTTCCATCATTGCTCACAGAGAAGCTACTGAAATTTCTACTCATTTCAAAACCCTTTTGTCTACTTGTTGAAACTTCATCCAAGCCAAGTGTGTCCAGGGCAGCTGGAAGCTAATCTCAGAAAGACTGACCATCAAGATTAGATAGAGATCAAGTTACATATGGCAGTATCACAGTTCCTAAAGTACCTTCGTGTGCTTTGTGTAACTAATAATCCAGCATCCTAGCCATTAATATTATCTTTAATCTGTGTCCAAGAAAACCAAAGTAGGGGCACCTGAGTGGCTCAGTGGGTTAAGCCGCTGCCTTCAGCTCAGGTCATGATTTCTGGGTCCTGGGATCGAGCCCCACATCGGGCTCTCTGCTCAGCGGAGAGTCTGCTTCCCCTTCTCTCTCTGCCTGTCTCTCTGCCTACTTGTGATCTTTCTCTCTGTCAAATAAATAAATAAAATCTTAAAAAAAAGAAAGAAAGAAAGAAAGAAAGAAAACCAAAGTAGAGAATGTTAAAAGTCTTCCTCAAAACAAAAAGTGGATGGAACTGGAAATTAAATGTAGGGATTTTTTTTAATCCCAACTGCAAGCATATTCTACAATATCCCACTAACTTAAAATTTCTAACTGGTTTCTATATATATATAAAGTCGGAAGTGCCTCTGACTGATTAACCACAATAAAAAAGATAAGGAATACTTTTTACTTTGAGTTGTGTTGATCCATGTTTTATAAATTATTTCAGAGGCAAAAATGAATCCTTAAAGGCTAGAATCATCAGGAAATACATAGAATTCCTAGTCTTACCATATAAAGAGCTTCTAAAAATCATTATGAAGATGTCTGGTATGCCTGGCTAGCTCAGTCAGTAGAGCATGCAACTCTTGATCTCAGGGTTGTGAGTTCAAGCCCTATGTTGGGCATGGAGCCTATAATCAAACAATCAATCAATCAATCAATCAATCAAATCATTAAGAAAACATCCTAACTCCATAATGGAAAAAAAAAAAAAAAAGCAAAGACCATGAATAGGCAATTTATATAAGAAGAAATATAAATAAATACAAATATTCAATGACACTAAAAATCAAAGATATTTGGGTCACTTTTAGAGTCAACTACTGATTAAGTAATTGACTCTCCACAAAGTCAGTAATGGGCAAGGCCTATTAAACCAGTAGATGCTTGGCACAGGAAGATATAAGTCCTTCTTCCATGAACTCTTTGTGGGAGTGGAAACTGGCACAATGGTTCTGGAAATTTTGGCTATTCTGGAAATACATGATAATATGGGTCAAAAGAGTCCAAAAAGGGTGCCTCAGTGGCTCAGTCAATTGACTCTTGATCTTGATCTCAGCTTAGATCTTGATCTCAGGGTCATGAGTTTGGGCCCCATGTTGGGCTCCATGCTGGGTGTGGAGCCTACTTAAGAAAAAAAAAAAAAATCCAAAAACATTCATACCAAGGACTTCTGGATTAAAATTAAGCAGCCCAACCTAAACTTCTCAAGAAAATTTTAAAACTCACAGAACACCTAAACTAGCATTGACAATTAAGTTAATATCATGACCAGGGAAAACTGGCCAGTAAGTCTTAGACCCAGATATGGATTAAAAATCATAGTTGGTGACCCACTGATCTAAGCTGACAATAGAGATTCTAAGCCTTAGTTGACAACTACATGAGGAAGTTTGCAAAGGCTGCAAAGAATGCTGACACACATGGATAAGAAGACACAGCCCTGAGTCAGTGGTTATGCTATGGAAGGGTTACACCTGAAGAACACTTAGAAGACATTAACCATTGGGGCGCCTGGGTGGCTCAATGGATTAAGCCTCTGCTTTTGGCTCAGGTCTTAATCTCAGGGTCCTGGGATTGAGTCCTCCATTTGGCTCTCTCCTCAATGGGGAACCGGCTTCCCCCGCTCTCTCTGCCTACTTGTGATCTCTCTCTGTCAAATAAATAAATAAAATCTAAAAAAAAAAAAAAAGAAGAAGACATTTACCATTTACCATGAATAGTCTAAAAATAGATGACAGTGACTGGAGGTGAAGTTCCATTCTTAGCAAATTTATACTTGTTCTTTATCTAATGATCATGAATTGTGTCCTATCCAGTTTATCAGACATTCCCCCAAAGATATGGTGATCTCAAAGGTTGTTATCTTTTTTTTCAAAGGTAACCCCTAATCCTGAAGCTATGCACAGGTTTACTTTAGGAAATGTTTTTGCCATAATGTTCATTACATGACAAGTTGATTCACCCAGAGGTTGCAAGGTATATATCAGCATTATAATAAACTCACTGCCTATGACCTCATTGGCTTTATTTGTAACGTCACCTGTTTTAAGTGGCTTAATTTGACTTATAAATCAGAAACCATCACAACTTACTGTGTTTGCTTTCTCCCATACACCTAGCTGGAGAGAATAGGTATGGGGAGAAATCTAAGAGTATTATTTCTAGAAAAGTCAGGTGAATTTAAGGTTTTTCCATGTATTAGAAGAAATACGGGAAATTTCTGAAGAGGATTTTCTGCAATTGTCAGAAGAAAACTTCGGAAAACATTCAGTAACTTGAAAGTGGTCAGGAAGGAAGGCTGGAGTCCCAAGAACACATCAAGGGTAGCCAGGCATGAGGGGGTAGGGTGCCAAAGCACAAGTAATCTGCCAGTGTCTGCAATCGCACACTTAAATTTAATACATGGCATTGCTACCTAAGTTCAAGTCACTGTATCATAACTAAGGTAGCTTCAGGTACCTTAGGAGACACTCTGGTAACCAAAGAAATAAAGTCCTGTTCCAATGGGGAATTTGCTTTGTGGTATCCCAGGTACTCCTTATCAAATTACCTCACATTTACACGATTACAATTAAAGTCCCCGGCCAAAGATGTTGCTCCCCATCTTAACCACAATTTATTGGTTCACATCTGAGCACTTGACGTAACTGTGTCAATTAGGATCTCCTCTCTTGGAAATAAGATTAAGACTCTTCTCTCTGACGACAGTCCTCTAAGTGAGGAGAGTTATTGGCAGTGATTATTTCCAATCTGATATTTATTATCGATAGCTATAAAATATTAGTCCAAAACTTAGTGAATTAAACAGTAAACACATTATCTCACAGTTTCTGGGAATCAAGAATTCAGAAAGGGCTTAGCTCTATGGTTCCGGCTCAGGCTCTCTCATGAGGTTGCGGTCAGGATGCCAGCTAAGCCTGCAGCATCTGAAGGTTTGGTTGGGGCTAAAGAATCCACTTCCAAATGGCTCCCTCACATGGATGTTGCTAGTAGGCATCAGTTCCTTACCACGTGGACCTCTCCACAGGGCTGTGTGAGTGTCCTTATGATATGGCTTCCCCAGAACAAGTGACCCAAGAAAAAGAACAGAGAGGAAGCCACAGCACCTTTTTTTTTTTTTTTAAGATTTTATTTATTCATTTGACAGACAGAGATCACAAGTAGGCAGAGAGGCAGACAGCGAGAGAGGAAGGGGAGCACGGTCCCTGCTGAGCGGAGAAGCCCAACGCGGGGCTCAATCCTAGGACCCTGAGATCATGACCTGAGCCGAAGGCAGAGGCTTTAACCCACTGAGCCACCCAGGCGACCTGCCATAGCACCTTTTATGTCCTGGTTTCAGAAGTCACATACCATCATGCTACCACATTTTATCCATTAAAAATGAGACACTAAGTCCAGCTCATATGCAATGAGCAGGGAACTGGTCTCCAACTGGAGGAAAGAATTGCCAAAGAATCTGAGGATATATTTTCAAAACCTCCACAGAGCATATGTAAGAGAGAAACAGAAGTGAGTCAAGAGTCTGCTTGGATTTCCTGAGATGGGCTGCACCCATGCCCTTGGGTTTTGTAAAACACCACTGTATTCTTAAAAACAAATCTTCTTCCTTAAGCTGTCTTGAGTTGGTTTAATTACTTTTCAACTAACAGAATCTTAATCACTACATGACTTCTGACAATTAAACTCTTTGGCTCCTCTGATGACTCTGCTTCAGCCACTTTGCTCGGAGATTCCGGCACTGATTTTTTACATTAGATAATCCAAAGTCTTTTGTTCTTCCCCCAGATGATCCCACCTGCCACAAAATATTGCAATGATTTTGGATGGTGGCTTACCTCTTTTTCTAGTCTGCCCCTGCCCTGTTCTAGACATTGCTTAGTAGTATCAGAAGAGAGAGAACACAAAACCAAACAAGACACTGAGATGGAAAATCCTCCTGAGCACATTTGGTCTGGATAGTAAGTACTTATATAGGATTTCTGAGAAGGGTATCTCCCTGAAAGTTTGAGTTCAAAGTCAAGAAAAGGTGACCCTCTGCTTCTAACCCTCTGCCAATAAAAAAGTAATGTCCAGCCTCAATGACCTGAGTAATACTTCATAGAATATACTGCCCAGGAGATGAGAGGGTCTCCAAAATCTCCAATCAGAAAAAAAATGTGAGAAAAAAATGGCAGTATGTAATTGATATAAGAGCAAACCCTCCCCTAGTTGCTTACATGTCGAGAGGTTATGGGTCCTAGAGTGACAGGTGAAATATATAAGAGGTTAAAGCTTTGTTAGTGTTTGTTTCATATGGCACAAAGCAAAGTGATCTTTCTGGTGGATGCAGGGGTTTGCCTACCAGAAAGGTCTAATATAGGATGGAACATGAATACCATCTCCATACTCTTTCAAAGTCATTGAGAAATATTTCCTAAGTGTGATAGAAAGGAAAGGAACTAGTATTTGTAGATGCTCTAGCATGTGGTTGGCTCTATGCTAAGCACTTTTGTAATTCCCCCTCAAACCTAGAGTATGCACTTGTAGTGGATCCTGGGAAGAACCACCAGATCCCCTCCTCAAAACCAGTGCAGCTCAGCTGGGAAGGTAGGCCGCTGGAGGCTCAGAGCTATGCCCTTCATTGAAGACTGCCATCAGTTATGGGGAAACACACTGTCCAAAGTTATATACCTTCTAAGGGGATGGCATATGGCCAATGACTGACTGACTCAAGAGTTCAAAAGCTCAGCCTCTCTCTCAATTTGCGAGGACTCTAAATGGCTGTCCCAGATTGAGTTCCTGTCCAAATTCCAGGCCCATTGGCAGCAACATCCCAGGTCCACTTACCCTCTTCCCAATCCTATGGTACTCACTTTCCTACAAGTGTATGCCCCAGGAAACCTCTGGTTGTAACTCCCCAACTCAGAGTTTGTTTCCGGGGATCCAATCTAAAGCAGTACTATTCTTCAGTCAGATGAAAACACTGAGCTTTGGGGAGTTATAGCAACATGCATATGGTCACATAGCAGATGGTGGAGCTCTGATTTGGCCCTGAGGCTGTCTCATTCACAAGTCACACTGTTCCCAGATTAACCCTCGACCTATCATACATTCAATATCTTTTTAATTTTCCAATTACCTTATTGGTTGGAAGTGCATCCTAAGGATTAGACCTAAAAATTCTTACCCATTACAATGCTTTGCCTGCCCTCATGGTATTAGTACAGATTTGGTTTGTAAATTAGTCTGTGTGCCTAGACAGTGTGAGTCTGTGTCTAAAGAGATCCCATTCCAGGGGAATGGATAAAATAGTCTGTCACTTTGAGGTCCTGCCTGAGAATCTGCCCACCACCACTGTAGCTAACCCCAGCCTTCTATATCATTTTGCTTTTCCGGCAGGACCAAAGCAAACCTCTGTTGTGTTCCCCAATGCAGTAAGTTAACTCTGGGCAACTAAGATGGAGGACTAGATCTAAAGCAGAAGGAGACCTGTGGAGAGGAATGTCCAGCTCCAAATTCTGTGCACTCAGCTCATCAAGGATGTGGGCAATGGGGATCAAAGCTGAGTAGTGTCTGGGGAGCCATGGACACATTGAGGTTTGCACCTCCAGACTTTGAATTTCTAACACAGCCACCAGCAGAGTGATTTATTAGACTGAAACTGTGGATCTATATCAGACAAATCTCACCTTCACATTAGGATCAACAATCCCAGGGATTGTTCTCATATTAAAAAAAAAATATAGACTTTTTATGGGTGTCTTTGTAAGTCTCATACAACCAGTGACAGAAAAATGGTAAGTTTTCTGGAATAGATAATGGAAAGACATTCTCTGATTGGACTTTCTCCATTTTAAAGTCTATTGATTCCTTTGGTTTAATTTTCTTTTTGTTTTTAAATTACCAAAACAATAATGCCAATAGTAAATTTTTTAACAATACAGAAGAATATAAAATAATAGGCAAAAGTTCCCTTTTAACCCCTCCTGAAACCACTCCTCCAAGATATCACCACAGATCACAATTTGAAGTATGGTCTTCTAGCTTATTTCTTATGTTTTTTTCAAATGGCCATTCATACGTACATACAAACATGGACACCAATGCCTACACGTGCACACACAGTTGTAGCATAAATATGATTCTGCTATACAAATTGTTCAGCATCTTCTGAGACGCCTGGTGGCTCGGTAGGTTAAGTGTCTCACTCTTGATTTTGGCTCAGGTCATGATCTCAGGGTGGTGAGATCAAGTCCTAGGTGGGGCTCCACTCAGTGGGGAGTCTGCCTGAGACTCTTTCTCTCTCTACCCCTTCTGCTTATGTACTCTCTCTCCCTCTCCCTCTTCCTCTGCTCCTTCCACCCCGTGCATGTGCTCTCTCTCTCAAATAAATAAATAAATCTTTAAAAACAACAACAACAACAACAATAGGGTGAACTTTTCTTGTATTCATTGCAACCCAATCCCACATAATTATCAACAACAATAACAATGCTGGTGATGAAGCACACCATGAGCAGGCACTGTTTCAAGTGCTTTCCACCTATTTTTTTTTTTAAGATTTTATTTATTTGACAGAGAGACATACAGCGAGAGAGGGAATACAAGCAGGGGGGAGTAGGAGAGGGAGAAGCAGGCTTCCCACTGAATAGGGAGCCCAGCATGGGGCTTGATCCCAGGAACCCGGGACCATGACCCGAGCCAAAGGCAGAGGCCTAACCCACTGAGCCACCCAGGCGCCCCATGCTTTCCACCTATTGACACATTTTGCCTTATGCTCAGTTTATAGATGAGAAACTTGAGGCCACCGGAGATGTTATTAAACTTGCCCCAGAGCACAAAGTCAGTGAGTGACAGAGCTGGGATGCGAATCCAGGCAGTTTGGTTCCAGAACCCTGCTCTTATCATAGGGTGGGGAACATTCTCCAATCAATCATATCAGGAAATTATGAGAAGGTGCTCTGGATTCTCCAAAAGTAGGGGAGAGACTCACTGCACAGTCTGTCACCAAATCCTGAGATTCCTAGATGCCCATTTCAGAGAACTGGGAGCCTTAATAGAAACTGGTTTCCCTTAGGTCAAACCGTCATGGCCACTTACCACGAGAGGAATGGTCCCTGAGGCTCAGCCACAGAACTAAGAGCTAAGAAAAGGATCCCAGTGTCTCCATTTATTGTCATCTTTGTTTTTTTAAGATTTTTTTTTTTTTAAGTAATCTCTACATCCAACACGGGTCTTGAACTTACAACCCAAAGATGAAGAGTCTTGTGCTCTACTGACTGAGCCAGCCAGGTGCTCCCTATTGTCATCTTTAAAGACAGACACACAAAAATCTGAATGTTACTTTGGATGTCATTGTGATCTGTAGGAGGGACAGAGTAAAATAAATTTTAAAAGTTGAAAACACAGTAGGCATTTAGCAGAGGGTGGGGTGGATAATGGATGGATGCATGAATGAGCACATGGACAGAAGAAAGAAACGAAGAGGAGCCAAAGAAGCTGGTTTGGGCCCTAGAAATGAGCCCAAGTCTTAACCCTTGAAAGACTGCTTGTCGCTGGCCCCAGATGAAGGACGGTCTCTACTGTTCCAGCAATACTCACATACTGACCACAGAGCCCCAGAATCATTTTTCTGCCAGCTGGTTTCTTGTTTTACCTATCTCCTCTTTCCTGCTAGCCTTTTCTCTGGTTTCCTTCTCCTTCAATTTTCTATTATTATTTTTTGTTTGGTTTTCTGGTTTTAATTAAAGATGTAGTATTTACTCAATAAAACCAGTGAAATAACATGAAGATGTCTAAAGGAATACCTCCTAATGTTCCTCTTCCAGTCCTGCCTTTCTGAGATAACTACCACCACCTGCCTGGGGTGTGTTTTCCACCTCTTTCTCATGCTCGTAGAAACCTATTCAAGAATACAATCATCTGTAGAAAAAGTCTTCAGGGTATTGGCTTTTACAAAAATAGAATCATACTATACAACTTTTTTCCTCCTAAAATATATCATGGAGATTCCTCCAGGTCAATAGACCTAAGTATAACTTATTTTTGTTGTTGTTGTGAACTTTCTATTGTTTTTGTTTTTTTAAAGATTTTATTTATTTATTCATTTGAGAGAGAGACAGAGAAACAGGCATGAATAGGGGGAGAAGCAGAGGGAGAGGGAGAAGCAGACTCCCCACCGAATGCGGAGCCTGATGTGGGGCTCAATCCCAGGACCCTAAGATTAAGACCTGAGTCAAAGTCAGATGCTTAGTGGACTGAGTCACCCAGGCGCCCCTGTGAAGTTTGTTTTTTAAGTAAATTATCACACAGTAAAACTGACCCTTTGGAGTCTATGGATCTATGAATTTTAACACATCTCTGCATTCACACAACCACCACCACAATAAGAACATTCCCATCACCTCCAGAAGTTCCCTTGTGTACCTTTGTAACCATACCCACCTCCCATCACCAACCCCTGGAAACCACTCCTCTGTTTTCCAACATTACAGTTATCTCATTTCAAGAAGATTATATAAATCCCATACTAGGTAGCCTTTTGAGTTAGGCTTCTTTAACTCAGCATAATGCCTTTGAGATATATTCAAGCTGTGATGTGTGTCAATAGTTTGCTCTTTTTTATCACTGAGTAGTATGCCATTGTATGGGTATACCACAACTTATTCATACTTCTTCTTTTTAATAACTGCAATATATTCCACAGTGAGTATCGGACAATTTATTCAACCAGTCTTATGCTGAGGAACATGCGGGCTGGTTTCCAATTTTTCCCCAAAGACATAAGTTTGTAATAAACATCCATGAACGTATATCCTAAAATAAAGATGTTTTATTTACATAAAATCATTCTTAAACATAAGGCTGCTAGGTAAAAAGTGTGTTCGTTTGTTTTTAACAGATATTTAGATTTCTTCCAGTATTACTTGTCAAATTTCATATTCCCACCAGAAAAAGATGAAGGTATTTTTTCCCTCACATTTTTGTCAGCTTCATATATTCTTTTTTTAGTCTTCTCCTACCCCCCAGTGAGAGGGCTAAAAAAACGGGATCTCATTTTAGCTTTAATTTGCATTTCCCTGAGTATCCTTTGGGATGTCCACTGGCCATGTGGATACTCTCTTTGGTTATGGGCCCACTGACAGCACTTGTCCATTTTTTCTACAGAGTGGTTTATCTATTTTTTTTTCTCAGTTTATAGAAGTTTATTAGGACTATTAATACTCTTACTGTCACATGTGTTATAAAAAAAAAAAATCTCCCGGCCTATAGTTTGGTTTTTCGTTTGGTTTTGTTCCTTTGCCTTATGTTTGATATTTTGGTTTTTGTTGTTTTGTTTTGTTTTTACAATGTAGTCACATGTGTCTATCTTTTCTTTGTGCATTCTGGGTTTATAGTCTTGTTTGATTGGAAAGCCACTCTCTCCAAAAGTATATATATTAAAAAAAATGTCTAGGGTGTCTGGGTGGCTCAGTCATTTGAGTGTCCAACTCTGGATTTTGATTTAGGTCATGATCTCAGGGTCATGAGACTGAGGCCCACATTGGGCTCTGTGCTCAGTGTGGAGTATGCTTGTCCCTCTCCCTTGCTCCTCCCCCAAACCCCCCACCTCTCTCTCTGTCTCTAAAAAAAAAACACAAAAAAACCAAAAAATGTTTCAAATATTTTTCTCCCAATATTTATTTTCCTTAAAATGTACAAACCCCTCTAACTACTATCATTTCCATCCCTCCTTTACAGATGAGGAGACTAGGATTATGAGGGATCGTGTAACCTGCCCAAAGATGCATATCAGGGAAGGCACAGAGCAGGGATTTGGACCCCAGTGGCCCCACTGAGAGCCCATGGGTTTAGCCACCCAGCTGTACCCCCTCCTTCATCAGAAATAAGTCACATGTCAAACTGTCCCTGTCCAATGATGTCCTTGATCTCCTACACAGACTGAACAAATAAACAAAAAAGTAACAATGCAAAAGGAATGGGAATAAAGGCCCACTGTTGCTCTGAGGTGTATCCAGCATCCCCGGTGTCTAGACCACAGTTTTGGACAGTCACAGTACAAGGCCAGTAATGAGAAAAGGGGGAGTTACTCATTTTGGGGTTTTATGGAAGCGACGTACCCAGTGGAAACAGACTTTTGAATGAGACAGGCCTGAGAGAATGGCAATTCTGTCTTTTACTAGCTGAATGACCTAGGACAGGTTACATAACCTCTCTGAGCTCTAGCTCTCTGACCTGTAAAATGGCAGAAATAATCTCTCTCATTTAGGGGTGTTGCTATGATCTTCAAAGAGATACTTGTCACAATGCCTGACATATAGTAGCAGATTATAAAGTGTACTTTTTCCTTCCCTCCAATGAACACACACACATCAAGCCAAGCCAAAGAGAGGGCAGACGATCTTGCTAACCATGCTTTTTACAAGGTTAAGGAACCACAGTTGTGAATCCAAAAAGCACAGGAAATGGTAGTCCTTAAAAGATGTATAATTCTTTGGCATTATAATAGCTATATATTTGTCATGCATCTGTTACATTGTCAACCCATTTAATCTTTACCACAATCCTATAACCTAGGTACTATTATTAGTCACATTTACAGTTAAAGAAACTGAGTCACAGAGAAATTTAGTAACTCCTTTGAGATTGGATAGTCAGTAAATGGCAGAGTTGGGATTTGAACGTGCGAAGTCTGGCTTCAAAACCCATACTTTAGATAACGTGCCATGTTGTGCTCCATTATATTATACCACACCGTATCACATCAAATCACAGCATACCACATCATGTCTATCCAAACACAATACTCACAATTAGCTAAAGATAATAAATTGAGGGGCGTCTGGGTGGCTCAGTGGGTTAAAGCCTCTGCCTTTGGCTTGGGTCATGATCCCAGGGTCCTGGGATCAAGCCCCACATCGGGCTCTCTGCTCAATAGAGAGCCTGCTTCCCCCACTCTCTCTGCCTGCCTTTCTGCCTACTTGTGATCTCTGTCAAATAAATAAATAAAATCTTAAAAAAAAAAAAAAAAGAAAAGATGATGAGTTGAGTAGACTGGGGGAAATGGGCTAGCTGAAGTATGAGCCAAGAATGAGGGCTGGGTCTTGAGGTCTTCAGCAAACTTGAGCAAAGATCATGCTATGGCCTGATAACCTGCTGAGAATCTGAAGCATGCCATCTTCATTTCAAGCCATGCAAAAGGCCCCTTCTTCTGACAGCTTCCTATGGAGTAGACCCAGCATCTGTCAGAAAGTTTTACATGCAAGCTACAGAAATCAGCTCTAGCTAATTTAATAAAAAGGGAATTTACTGGAAGGATTTATGGGGAAGCACAGAAAATTGAAGGAAAAACTGGGCAAGCAGAGAGAATGTGAAATGGAACCACTATGGGCAAATGGGTGTCAAGTACCAGTGACGGGTCTCTTCTGGACCCCACCACAGAGGTGAACAGAGTCCAGTCATTTTCTGTCATCTATGCTACTCTCCTCAAGATTCCAGAAAGAAGGCACCTGATTGGACCATCCTGGGGCTTGTGCCTACCCTGTGGCCAGAGCAGAAATTGATACTAGGTCAACTCTGGTGAGTAAGTACATGTGGCATATCAGCAACAGCTTCTTAGTATCACTTCTTCTTCCACATCTTGGCCTAGAATCTTGGTAGACAATTGCCAGCACATTAACAGCATCTTGTCTCAAGATCCTGAATCTCTCTCCTATGCTCAAACAGAAATGGAATTTGGCAAATAAAGTCCCCATGCCCTAGCCTCCAGTGGGATGACTCTGTGGCATGTCCCAACTGGCTCTGCAGAGGTTCCTCAAGCAGGGTTGGTCCTCATTGCCCACAATGGTAATCTGTTCATTAGCACATCCTATATTGGTTTATACTTTTTTTATTCTCACTTTCCTCACTTTCTAACTTGTGGTATCTAAAATGATATCCTAGGGACACCTGGATGTCTTAGTCGGTTATGCGTCTGGCACTTGATCTTAGCTCAGGTCTCGATCTCAGGGTTGTGAATTCGGGGCATGGAGCCTACTTAAGTAAAAAATAAATCAAATCATCTCCCAAACAAGAAGAATTCACTCGGGGCATGGAGCCTACTTAAGTAAAAAATAAATCAAATCATCTCCCAAACAAACTACCTGCACTCAAGTCCTTTACCCAGGGTCTGTTTTGGTAGAAACCCAAATTAAGACAAGTACCATATTAGACAGCCCCACCAATGCTGTCTCCAGGGCGGGGTGGGGGGGTTTCCCCAAAGGGAAAACAGAGTCCAGACACCAAAAGAGAAAACATGCTGGACAGAGTAACAGAAGATTTCCATCTCACGCTGGTAGATCTTAGCCTTCTCTATATAGACATCCCACTTCTCTATATAGACATCATGACCCAAAGTTTTGTCTGCCCAACAAAGTCAGTATGAATCAATTCCTCTTGAAATCCTCAAGGCCAGAGCCGAGACACTCAGACAAAGGAAAGTCTGATGCAGACACTCTAATGCACAACAGGAAGGCACTAGGGACCTGTAAGTCAGGTAGAATTACTGCTGTCATGGAGAGTTAATGGGAATATATCTGTCCATCTGATCATCCCCCATGATGAGTGGGCATCGGAGTGCCCTCATCACCATGCGGCCCCTCTGATCATTCTGCAACATGTCCTGGGTACCTAACAGCCTGGAGATCGTCTAGCCTTATGGCCTGCACTGATGGTCATTCAAAGCACAGAATACACTTAAGAATTCATGACATTAAAAATGGACCATAAAATCAGGACCAAAGGGATTAAACTCTGAAATCCTTAGGAATTCAGAAGGAATCTGCCTTGGCCTCTGTCTGATTATCCAATATGGGGGAGCTGAGGCTGCTAAGGAGAATCCTGAAGCCTCAGACCTACTCCAAAAAGTGGCCAAAATGCCCACTACTCCCCTGGGACACAGAATGCCCTGAGCATGCAGAAATGTTAATGCCCTGACTCCAAAGAGCTCATAGACAGACCTATAAACAAATAATTATGGTATAAGCAAAAGGCACTTACTCAATAGATATTTGTTGAGTTATATTTATGTTGTATTTATATTAATTTCTTGCTCCCACATCACTGGGTCAGCTGGGTCTTAACTAATCAAAGCAGGGTCGGATTCAGGTGTGCTGAACTTGTCTGTCCTTTTCTGGGATGAGTTAAACTATGGTTAGGACATTTATATCCTACAGTAATGACAGGAATGCATGAGGGTCAGCCCCACTGCGTGAGCACATTCTAAGCTCCTGCCTGAGTCATGTCCACTAATATCCCAATGGCCAGAGTAAGATCAAGAGGCAGGAAAGTACACTCCATCCACCGTGAGGCCATGACAGAAGGGTGAATAATACTAGCAGAAGGGAGATGAGAATATAGGGCCAATAATTCAATGATGAGAAACAGACAGCCTTAGGAAGATCAAGGAGAAGGAACTATGCACAGAATCATACACAGGTCACAGAAGAGCTGTAATAAGAGTGAGAGAAACCCAGTCTAGCTTACAGGGCTATGTGAGGGTTTTCACATCTCATAAAGGTTTCTCCTACCTTAATAAAGACCTGTTCCCAAACAGACTGAGGCTGAGCTATAGATGTCCAAATGCTGGACCAAGGGACCCACAGGCTAACATTCTTTCAGTTTCTTTCTCTTTATTCTCAGATCACTGTCACACCTAGGATGACACTGGTGGTCATCTAGGGAACAATTTCAAGGAAACAAGAAAACAATTTCAAGCAGGTGGTGAAAACAGAAACCAAGTTACAGCAAATTAAAATCATGAGGACACTTTTATTTATTCTGGAATTTATTCCGGAATATACTTGAAATGAGACATTTATTCTGGAATTTACTAGAGATGAGAAGTGAGAAAAAGGAAGAGAAGGTTGAAGAAGGTACCATTCCAATCTGGGGGCATTTGCACATGTTTTTCCTTCTACCTGAAGTATTTTCCACAGATTTCACAAAGTGGACTCCTCCTCAGCATTCAGATGTCAATTCAACCGCCACCTCCTCAGAAAGACTTACACTAATACCCCTCTCCCCATCTAAAGCATCCCTACCCCACCCCACATCACTTTCTAACATACGCCATTATCTTCATTGCATTTATTAGTATCTAGCTCTTTTTTCCCTTGTTGTTGTTTATTGATTTGCTTATTATCCATCCTCCTCACTAAAGTGGGTTCGGGTACCTTTGTTCTGTCTTGTTCACTGTTATCCTGGTAACTTCAAAAGTTTCTGGAACATGGTCGGTGCTCAAAGGAATTGTTGCATAGAGGAATCAATGATGAATCAATGAGTAACTTCAAAAATAGTGAAGAAGAGAAAGTAGCAATGATGAAGGAGAGGAATACAGAAAGAAGAAGCTAGAGTGGTAATACAGGAAAAAAATGTGGAAAAAATTGAGAAAATCATAGAAAGCAGTTAAGGGAAGAGAAAGAGAACTTCAAAAAGGAAATTGCACCAGAAACAAAAGAGTTAAAATCTGCAGCTGCTGCCCTGACACTAGGTGTCTGAAAGGGGTGATCAAGGAAAATAGTGCTTAACATGGCTCTGGTGTCTTATTTGCATCCCATTATCCATCAAAATCTGACCAAAGAGGCATCAAGTTGGAAATTGCCACACATTTTGCATTCTTCTTTTGTGCTGAAAACTATTACAACAATCGCTCAGAACTAGCCCTGCAGGAATAGGAAGGTCAAAAGACAATCTGTTTCTTGTAAATAAATAATAATAAATTACCATGTTTGAATATACTCAGGAATCCCACTGTGCTTGGAGTGCCACTTTGGATTAGAATCCCTTGCTGACAGCCTAGGACCTGGGGCTCTGAAGGTCCCTGCTGTTCGCCTAACCACCATCTTCCACTTTAATTCTGGCAAATCACTGCCTCCTCTCCCCATTTATTCTTTTTTTCCCCCTTCTGAGACTCCTACTGGAATTCTAATACTTCACTTTACTCTCTTTTCTTCCACCGATTTATCCTTCCCAGTTGTTGTCTGGGAGCATTCATTTCACTAATCTTTCAGTTCACTAATTTGTTCTTTAGCTGTATTCATTATGTTGGCCAACTTCTCCGTGGACAGTATAAGTGGCTTTCATTTTTTACAATATATTTTTCATGCCCAAAGAATGTGGCTTTTATTTAATTTCTTTTACAATACATTTTGCATGCCCCACAGTCACCAAATAGCTCTTCAAACCTTTTTTTTTTAAGATTTTATTTATTTGACAGAGAGAGACACAGCGAGAGAGGGAACACAAGCGGGGGTAGTGAGAGAGGCAGAAGCAGGCTTCCACTGAGCAGGGAGCCTGATGCGGGGCTCGATCCTAGGACTCTGGGATCATGACCTAGCCGAAGGCAGACGCTTAACAGCTGAGCCACCCAGGTGCCCCATCTTCAAAACTTCTTATTCCTATTTTATGTTCTGAGAATCTTTGCTTATTTCTCTCAGGATATTCATTTTTCCTTAACTTTTAAAAAGTTCTAATCCATTATTTCTGCTTCTTATGGCATAAATTGTTTAAATCAGTATCTTGTTATATTTTCCCGTGAACTCATATTCCTTTGGGACTGTTCGATATTTTGGCTGTGATGATAAAGGGTGGGGGGGGAGCAAATGGAGTTGGAGGGAAGATCCTTGATCCAGCTTCATGCTTCTACTGGTAAGTTGTGTCATGAAGACAATCTCCAGGTGTGCTCATAGTCCCTTCCCTTCCTTGCCCCTCTCCTCTTCTGGGAATGGGCCAGATTATAGGTTGCAGACAATGCTGTTCTCCATGGGCTTCCACCCTCTGCTGGGATTGTCCAAGGGCCCGCTTGCTTGCCTGCAGTGTTTGTCACTGCTATCCACACACACACACACACACACACACACAGAAGCACAGGGCCGAAGTGCTGTTTCCCTGCTCTGAAATAGCAAAGCATTGGGGAGGAGGCAGCTCTCAAGTTCTCACCCTGCCTATCTGTCACCTGTGGCACCCAGACCTCTCTTTACCCTGTCATATTGACACTCAATCACTTTCTCCCTCTTTAAATGATGTTCATAGTTTTAGTTAGGCTCTAGGATCCATGAATCTCTCCTCCCTGCTGTAGCAGCTCTGGGATTAGATTCAGGAAAGAGCCAGGAGTCTTTATTAATTCTCCACCTCTGCTAGTCTATTCTTCATGCATAGACTGGCATGTAGGCATGCACACATAGACACACAAGAAAACATAATATTGGGGACCTCATGTAAGCGTATTTGCAGGACAAGTTTTTCTTGAAATGCTGCAACAGTGGATAAGCCTATCTTAAATTTTGATAGAAATTATTCAAGTGCCCTTCAAAACAGTGTACCAATTTGCACTGTCAATCTCAGGGCCAATTTCCCTTGAAAAACTGTATACATGGGATATTACCAAACAATTCAATGTTTACAGCAAAAATGTACAGGAAAAATGACATTGTTCTTTCAATTTGCTATACTTTTGTTATGAGGAAGATTAAATTACTTTTTTTTTTTTTTGTTTGGGCATTGTACCATTTCCTAAAATAGTTTAAAAGAGGGCTTGATCTGATTATCTATCATATCTATCACCAAAATGATGTGTGAAATAATTTGTGGAATATGCAGCTTATGGGAAAAAAACAATGATTAATAAACACAAAGAAAAATGCTCTAACTATAATTAAAGAAACATGAGGTAAAACAATACATACAATACCATTATTTTTTAACATTGTACGACTGGCAAAGCCTTAAAAAATTAATAACTCCCATGGTTGGCAAAGTCCCAATACTGCTATGGTTAGCACTAATTCAAATAAAAGTGATGACCTATGTCACATTCTCTTGCCCCAAATTCTTTCTTTCCTACTTTCTAATTTCTCAAGCTACTTTAAAGGTAGCATTAAAATCTCTTGCTACTACCTATTTTCTTATTTCCCCTGAACTAGACACTCACTGTCCCTTAACTCTGGGTGAGAAATAAGACAAGGGGAGAGAGAAATCAGCTAAATTTCCACTGGCCAATGTTTGGCCTCCAAACATGTGACACACAACGGATCCCCTAGTGTCTTAATTTGGGTTTTCCCAAAAGCAATCTCTGAGGACTTGGGTGCAGGGAGTTTATTTGGGATATAATACCTGGAAGCAACAGTAGGGGGTGGTGGGAGTGAGGCAGGGAAGGGGTCACCATTACTAGAAAGCAGTTCTGAGCTAGTTAATGCTGTGGGCAAGTGGAGCTCAACGCCATGGGTGATCCTTCAAGAAACAGTACTGTATCTCAGAACTGCCCCTCTGAAGGACAGGAGGCAGGAATCTTCGTTCACTTCTCCCCATCCCCTCTCCATGGAGGGTTACTTGAGGCTGTTATCTTCCCTGCTTTTCAGGTTGCCCTTCAGAAAAGTACCCTGAAGTGTGAAGGCGGAGGTAGGTAGCACATACTTGAGGTAGAATGCTGGTGGTGTCCACAAGGACTATCCTCCAGCACTGATGCTGTTATAGAGGTACACCGAGGGCATGGAGTGGGGCGCACACCGGCATGCACCCAGTCCTTACACTGGCCCTCTTGTCTTGTTGCTGTGATTAAAGAAAAGCCTATGTTGAGGCAAGTTCCCCTAGTTCTAGTGAAGCCTTCTCTTTTCCAACATAGTAATTCCTTTTTTTTTTTTAATGAAGAAGACTTAGGTGTTTTGTTTTTTTTTTTAAGATTTTATTTATTTATTTAACAGATCACAAGTAGGCAGAGAGAGAAGGGGAAGCAGGCTCCCTGCTGAGCAGAGAGCCTGATGCGGGACTCAATCCCAGGACCCTGAGATCATGACCTGAGCTGAAGGCAGTGGCTTAACCCATTGAGCCACCCAGGCGCCCCTCCTTTTTTTTTTTTTTAAAGATTCTATTTATTTATTTGAGAGAGACACAGCAGGAGTAGGAGGAGGGGTAGAGGGAGAGGAAGAAGCAGGCTCCCAGCTGAGCAGGGAGACTGACACAGGGCTCCATCCTAGGACCCTAAGATCATGACCTGAGCAGAAGTCAGACGCTTAACTGAATAAGCCACCCAGGAGCCCCAGAATAGTATTTCCTAAGGTCGCAGAGAAACTCTTAGATGACTCTAAGAAAAATATAAGTGAGGTGGGAATGTCTTAAGCACCTCAAATAGATTTCTTCTCTCCCTAACCCAGGCCCTGAGTCTGAGGGTACTAGTTAAGGTTCTGCTGATACTATAAATATACGACCCATACTTGCTAAAACCATCTGTAACTACAAAATGAGGATCTGGAACTCAGGTTAAAAGCCCTTGATGTAAAAAAAAAAAAAAAAAAAAAAAAAAAAAGCCCTTGATGTCCATTGTAATAAAGTCTTCCATTTTCCAGAAGTTCCTGCCTCTAAGAGCTGACTGTGGCCTTAGGGGCCCCATCCATAACATCTGTTTCCCTGTTCCTTTTCCTCAAGTGCTAGTCCTTGTGTGGGATTTTTAAGACTTCCCAGCCAACCCTCCATGTGTTAAAAATCCGGGGACATCAGTCACATCTTTCTTCCCCATATGGATTCTTAACCAATTTGAGGAAAAGAGGCAAGGAGCCAGAGGAGGATCAAGAGCAGAATTAGTTTTATTTGAACAGCTGGATTGGAGAACATTACAGGGCTGCCCTTACAAATCCACATTTTGCAACCAGCACGATCCAGATTTACCCACCGAGTTATAGGCTGAGAAGCTGAAGCAAACACAGAAGAGCCTGCCTGGTCTTAACAAGGAGAAAGGGATGCCAACCCTTCTTGCACCTGGGAGGAGACAGGTCTAAGAGAGGAAGGGAGAGAGGGGGCAGGGAGCAGAAAGGGAGGGAGGGAAGGAGAAAGTGAGGAAGAGATGCTAGGAGGAAGACCTCAGGCAAAGAGAACAGGAAGGATCTAAGAGTGGGTGCTGGTACACCCAGCAAGGAGGTTAAGTCAAGCCTTGCCCAAGTACAAAAGTTCCTTCCCCTCACTTATTAGACAGCAGAAGTGTTAACAAAACTACCTTCTCTGAGGGCCAAAGGGGGGAGTAAGGAAAATAAAAACAGTACCCACAAACAACCTGCTGCTAATTTCTATTAGACCCTGAAACTATGCAAAAGGGTACTGCCCCCATTAATAGAAGGTTTTGTACATAAAGAACCTATTTGTATAGAGTTCTAAAAGGCCAAAATCCCAGGTGTGAGGTCCCTGGTAACCTGACTCCTTATGTCACTCTGCCCTCATAGAAAATGATGCAGCTTCCCCTCTTCCAAAATTCCAGGCCTACCTGGATATATCCAGGCATCTGGACCCACCCACCCCAACTCTGAGCACCAAAGACTGCCTCTGAGAAATCATTATTTACTGCAAGCCCGTTCGTGGGGGAATTTGTCACAGCTGCTAAGACAATTGTATTCTCAGCACACACCCTCATGCCTTTGGGAAGCCTGACCACAAAATGAGTTGATTTTAACTGTGTCTTGCAGGGGATGCACCTATTTTTAGCAATTATCTTTGGAGTCACTGAAATAAAAGCTTCTGAAAATTAATGATTCTCACCAAGGTGTTGGCTTCTTTATATGCAGAGCTGAACTGCACAAGATTAAAGAAAAGCCAGGCAGAGGGTATTAAGGCAAGACTGGTTTTTCCAAGAAGAGAATGTAGAAAGGGTGGTGGTGCTAAAGGAAAGAGCTCTGGACCTGGAGTCAGGAAATCAGAGTCAAATTCAGAAATTTGGTGTTAAGCCAGCCAATGCAAGAGGGAAGAAATTCAAAGGAGAGAGGAAGGAATCTCAGGTAGGATAGGGAACTGTGTCAGAAAACAAGAGATGACTAATAAAATGTGAGTGGAGGTGAAGTTTGTAACTTCCAAGATGAAGCAGTGAAAAGCACATGCAGAATTATCTTCCACCCTCAGAACGGAGAAGGCTCCATGTTCCCTTTAGAACCTACCAGAAGGCAGAGTACCATTAGCTGGGGCCCCTGAGCAAACATGGAGCTGAGGATCGTGGGCAACAACGGAAACATGGCAACAATGGAAGTTGTTTGTTATAGCAATATCCTAGTTTCTTGTAGATCTCCTATCCTAGCATAAATCCCCCAAAGAACTTTAAGAAAAACTGGGTTTTCCATTGCATATGGGATTGAGATTGGCACTGGTTCTATGCCATACCCTTCACTGTTCTCTGTTCTGTGCCCAGGCAGGAATAAACTCCCAGATTGAATCACCAGGTATCCCATACCTTCTGCCCCTTGGATGGAGGCAGCCAATGAGGTGTGACAGCAAGAGCTCAAGGGTAGGAGGGAAGAGGAGGTGGGATACTTTGTTCCTGGCCCTCAGCTGGGCTCTACTCTGGCCCACCCACCATGGCCACTCCTGGCTGCTTGGCTGACCCTCTCCTACTTCCAGAGTTCTTTCAGGCTCTGCTAATACTGCTTCTTCCTTCCTGCCTTTACCTCTTGGTCCTGAGGGTGGTAACAGCCCCCCATTGCTTCTACTCCTGCTTCAACAATCCTTACAACTCCCCCATCCTGCCCACACTGCTATAAAGACAAGATGCCATTTCCTTCTGAAACTCCTGCTTATTTACAAGGCAACCATCAATTTTATTTAAATTCCAAAGGGTGAGATAAACCCAGCCTGCCACAGGTCTTAGGAGCACCCAGGCTGTTGACATCTGAAGTACAAATAATTATTTCAAAAAAATGTTCTGAGGGGGCCTGGGACATAGGAAGCTTGCAACACGTACGGATCTGAATAGGGAGGAAAGCAAGCTGTTGTTTCAATGAGACGTCCTGGGCCTCCACATCTGTCCATTTTACACTTACTTTACTTTAAAGGAGCAGACTGTCCTCGGTTGAATTGGGCCATAAATCAAGGCTACTAAGATACATTTAGAAACAAATCTCTTGTGGATTTTATCCTGGCTCTAACAGACGATTTTCAGGATGGGTTGGAGGGAACGTGAGGTGACACTAAACTCCTGGGGACATTCTTTCTACTTTCCTTAGAAGTTCTCCCCTGATTGGGTAGGGTAGGTGCCCCTCAGGCCCCTCCCTCTCTGCCGCCAGTAGGAGCCTCACTTCCCCACACTGAATCTGAGAATCTCAGAGCTCTTCTTCCCTTACCTCGATCCCTCTCAGCCGTGGAGTCAGGCCTCCACACTAGGAGCTGGCAGCATCCAGTAGGCAAAGCCAAATCACTAGGATCTGATAGAAGCATAAGATTTCCAATCCTGTTTGATGAGTAGGAGGGGAAGTGAGGACCTAATCAATATCAAGTTAACCCAGCAAGTGATGCCAGATGGGAAACTGAGGCAAATGGGTGAGAATGAGATACGTCCATACACAAAGCAACTCCAGGGGACGTAGTTCAAGTACAATGTGAGTGATGACTCCTTGCCCCCCAACCACCAGGCTGGGCAATGTGGTGCCCTTGTTCATCCAGAGTCCAGAAGTCAGCTCAGCAAAGACGAATCTTTGCAGTTTTTCACACAACCGTGGCGGCCGCCCTCTGGCCTTTCACAGACTTCCCAGGTTTGCTTTTTAGGGATGGCTCTCTGAGCCAGGCTTGGGATAGGCTGGATTCTGCTATAAAGCTGGAAATTCTAACAGGAGCCACTACAGCTGCTGATGGGTTAACAGGTCAGGACACTTCATGGGGTTTACTTAATTGTGAGTCTCCCGACATGACCAAACAGAGGGAAAGAGTGAAAGTTACTATCTGCTGAGATTTATAAATATACAACCTAGTGCATTTTTTGACTCAAGATTCTGACTATTAACTAGCTTTTGAGCATCAAGAGATAGGAAAACATGGTGTCCAAGAGGCCAAATGTTTAGATCACAATCACGCGCCTATCACTGACTAGTTGGGTGACCACTTCTTGGACAAACTACTTCACTCCCATGCCTTGGTTTCCCTATGAAGTAGGGATAATATGAGGACCTTCTTCATAAGACTGTTGTGTATAGTAGAGGACTGTATGTTTGGTGCCCAAAATAAGCAAATTCCTCCTATGAGGAAGAGCTGTGTGAGTACTTTTTATTCTTCTGTCTGAATGGCTCACAGGCAGCTCACACTCAAATGTTCACAATGGAGCTCACCCTTTCCTTTCCCTCTGAAACACAAAATTTCTGCAGGCACACTGAGTTACTGATCTTGCAAATAACTTCACCATTTCCCCAGGGACTAAAACCCACCTCTTAAGACTTCTCGCCGCCTCCTTCTACATTCAGCAACTGATAACCAAATACAGCTACTTCTGTCTTTGAAACATCTTATATGTGTCCCGTCCTCTCTGTAGCCCCCTGCCATGGCCTCATTCAGACCCTGAACTAGATCCCCTGAAACAGCTTCAGGATTTATGACCCTGTTTTCAGCCTCATCCTGAATCTTCATCCCATCCCCATCCAACCCTTCACACTGCTGCCAAAATGATCTCCCTAAAACAGATCCAAGTGTATGTGTTAGGCAGGCTACACTGGGCTATGCTACACAGCAAATTCCAAATCTCAGGGGCTTCACACAATGAAGGTGTATTTCTCTTTAAGTAACAATCCAATGTGAGGTGCCTGGCTCTTCTCACAGCTGAGTCTGTATTTGTAGCTGTACCATCCACAGGCCATGGCCTGGTATTCTCAACTCTGATCTGAGGATTACTTTATGGTCCTAAAGAAATCAGCCTGTGTGGGTTATGACTAGCTAATTTTGGCACATTAGAAATTAAAATAGGAAATACCAAAAATTGTCTTTTTTTAACTATTTTTTCATTTAAAAATAATAGTAACTCATTACATGGTTATATAAGTACATTTATAAAGAAAAAAATAACGAAACAAATAGGTAAATAGAACGTTTTGCTCCAGAACAAAAAATTTCATAAGAGAGGTATTGTGTTATTTTTGCAAACCTTTTTAACATATGACTTTAAAAAAGGGGGGGGGCTGGATTCTCTTATCTGCTTCTATTTTCAATCCATTGTGATAAGTGTGTTGGTTGAAGTAGATGAAGAAAATCTAGCCTCCACAGATGTGTAATTGAAAAAAGAAAAATTGAAAAGGGAAAACGTTGTAATAATGTTTTCAGATAATTGTGGATATTCTTTTTTGAAACTATCCCAAAATTTGACAAGTGCTTATTTTCTTAAAGGTTATTTGCGATGTAGAATATGAAATCCTATCAATGAACTTTTCATACTCATCTACCTTAAAACACACTGGTCCATCATACAGTCTGATGGATGTTTTACTACACATCTTTGCAACACAATGCACTGATCATTTGGAAAATGATGGTTCACTGACTTATGCAGATCTTCCAAATGTTGGCACATTTCATTATACAACATTTTTTAAAAATCACATCAATTAATATCACCAATTTCATCAAAATGTCTCTAAGAATTGGAAAGCTGTCAAGCTCATGGTAGCAGATACAAGTTTTTAAAGACCCTCATTTTCTCCTGGGAAATGTACTTTATCCACTGCAACAAATACTGTAAATACTGTCAGTTGCTTTCCTTATAGTGATAGGTTCACTCCATTCATTCTCGAGAAAGCTTCTGTCAAATACGCAAATTTGAATAACCATAGTCAGTCATCCTTTTAAGTAATTTAGATCATTAAAAATAACTATATTTTCCAAAACAAAAATTTAGTAAGGGGAATGGCATTATTTTACATTTTGAAAAATCCATTTAATCTAGGGCTTGCAACTCAGTTGCATTTTCTCAAGATAGTCATCACACCTTGGTTTGCAGAAGTGCTGAATGCATACATCCCAATTTATCACACAAATTAATAATAAAAATACTTGTACTTAAGGCTCAGGATCTAGTAGAATGAATAATTTTTCTACTATGTGAAGGATATTTATAACTGGAGCTGGCATTCTTTTTTTTTTTTAAGATTTTATTTATTTATCTATTGAGAGAGAGCATGAGCAGGAGGAGGGACAGAGGGAGAGAGAGAGAATCTCAAGCAGACTCTAAGCTTGGCATGGAGCCCTACATGGGGCCTGATCCCACAACTCTGAGATCATAACTTGAGACAAAATCAAGAGGCAGACGCTTAACCAACTGAGCCACCCAGATGCCCGTGGCATTCTTCTTTTTAATGCAAATGTGTAGCAATGAGCAATAGAGTGACCAATGGTGTAGTTTTGGTGCCACTGTCCTAATTCATGCTTAAGTGCCAGTTTTATTTTGAAGTTGTTTTAGCTTTATTTTGAAACACTTTAGCTTTATTTTTACTTTAGTTTGATTATGAAAATAGTTTTGAACTCACAGATCTCCTTCAAGGTCCCAGGGATTCTCTGGGATTGGTTTTCCACACTTTGAGAACCTACTGGCCTACCCTACTCTTATTAATACAGTATTTTACATCCCAGCTTAATAAGCTTCCCATCACCCAGGGCAGTGTTATTCAAAGTTGTTCCAGTTGAACTGGTGCCTGTTCACAATCCACAACAATATGCAGAAATTGAGAGAGAGCATTTTGAAGTGTTTATAGAGGTGCACCTTGTGGTCAATTAAGTTGATTAAGCATCTGCCTTCAGTTCAGATCATGATCTCAGGATCCTGGGATCAAACCCCACATTGGGGGGGCAGGGAGTCCCTGCACAGCAGGGAGTCTGCTTTTCCCTCTCCCTCTGACCTTCCTCCTTGCTTGTGCTCTCTCTGTATCTAATAAATAAAATCTTAAAAAAATATATAGAAATTTTATGTCTGTGGAAACTGATGATAAAAAAAAATAAGGATTTCTATATGTCTTCGCTTTTTACTTCACTTTGTAGACACTTACTCCAATTGTATCTTACAAAATATCCATATGTGACAAACTGGAATTTTTGAAAAGTTCCTAATTTCCAGATTAGGATTTTTTTTTAAGTTTCTTTCCTAATGGGAGAAGATATTTGCAAATGACATATCAGATAAAGGGCTAGTATCCAAAATCTATAAAGAACTTATCAAACTCAACACCCAAAGAACAAATAACCCAATCAAGAAATGGGCAGAGGACATGAACAGACATTTCTGCAAAGAAGACATCCCGATGGCCAAAAGACACATGAACAAGTGCTCAACATCACTCAGCATCAGGGAAATACAAATCAAAACCACAATGAGATACCACCTCACGCCAGTCAGAATGGCTAAAATTAACAAGTCAGGAAATGACAGATGCTGGCGAGGATGCGGAGAAAGGGGAACCCTCCTACACTGTTGGTGGGAATGCAAGCTGGTGCAACCACTCTGGAAAACAGCATGGAGGTTCCTCAAAAAGTTGTAAATAGAGCTACCCTATGACCCAGCAATCGCACTACTGGGTATTTACCCTAAAGATACAAATGTAGTGATCCAAGGGGCACGTGCACCCGAATGTTTATAGCAGCAATGTCACAACAGCCAAACTAAGGAAAGAACCTAGATGTCCATCAACAGATGAATGGATAAAGAAGATATGTGGTACATATATACAATGGAATACTATGCAGCCATCAAAAGAAATGAAATCTTGCCATTTGCAATGATGTGGATGGAACTAGAGGGTATTATGCTGAGAGAAATAAGTCAGAGAAAATCATATGATCTCCCTGATATGAGGAAGTTGAGAGGCAAAGTGGGGGGTTTGGAGGGAAGGGAAGAAAAAGATGAAACAATGGGATCGGGAGGGAGACAAACTATAAGAGACTCTTAATGTCACAAAACAAACTGAGGGGGGCCAGGGGGAAAGGGGTAGGGAGAGGGTGGTGGGGTTATGGACATTGGGGAGGGTATGTGCTATGGTGAGTGCTGTGAAGTGTGTAAACCTGGCGATTCACAGACCTGTATCCCTGGGGCTAATAATACATTATAGGTTAATAAAAAAAAAATTTTTTTTTAAGTTTCTTTCCTAACTTAGCCAATACTATACAGTCTTGATTATTGTGGCTATAGTATTGATTATTGTGGTCTTCAAATTGGATAAAGTGATTCTTCCTACTTCAATCTTCTTCAAAATTGTTTTAGTTATTCTAATTCCTTTATGCTCACATATAAATTTTATAATAATCTTGTCTATTATCTACAAAATATCTTGGAGTTTTTATATAAATTGAGATAAATCTGTCAATTGTGGAAAATTGATGTCCTTACTATGTTGTAAATCTTTAGTATGTTCAGGCTTCCAATCAATGAACATGGTTTGTCTTTATGTTTATTTTAATCTTCTTTTCTTGGGGTGCCTGGGTGGCTCAGTGAGTTAAGAGGCTGACTCTTGATTTCAGTTCAGGTCATGATCTCAGGGTCATGAAATCAAGTCCTGTGTCGGGCTTCACACTGAACTTGGAGTCTGCTTAAGATTCTCTCTCTCCCTCTGCCACTCCACCCCAACTCACACATGCACTCTCTAAGAAAATTAAAATAAAATAAAAATTCATAAATCTTTTCTTTCATCAACATTGTGTGGTTTTCAGCATAGAAGAATATGCTTTATTAGATTTATACCTAAGTATTTTATTTTGAGAAGGTTATAAATAGTATCATAGTTTCAGTGCCCACATGTTCACTACTGGTAAACACAAACACAATTTATTTTTATGTTTATTTTTTATACTGCAACCTTGCCAATTCACTTATTAGTTCCAGGAATTTTGTTTTTTGTAGGATTCCTTGGAAATTCCCACATAGACAATCATTGTCATCTTCAAATAGGGACCTATTTGAGTTCTTCTTATCCAACCTGTAGAGCTTTAATTTCCTTTCCTTGCCATTGCACTGGCTAGAATTTTTCAGCATTATGTCAGTTTTTAGTTTGATTCCATTGCAATTGGAGAACATGCTTTGTATTATTCCAGCTCTTTTAAATTTGTTGAGGTTTGCTTTATGGCCAAGGACATGTTCTACCTTGGAATATGTACTATGGGCACTTGAAAAGAATAGGGAGTCTGTTGTTGCTAAAATGAATGTTTTGTAAAAGTTGATTAGATCCCACTGACTGATGTTACTGAGTTTTCTACATCCTCACTGATTTTCTTTCTAGTTGTTCTATCAATTGTTAAGAGAGAAATATTAGAGATGCCAACTATAAATGGGAATTTGTCTATTGTCCCTTTATTTTCAGTTTTTACTTCACATATTTTGCAGATTTGTTTGTTTGTTTGTTTTGCTTACATGTTTAAGACTATGTCTTTCTGTGGATTAATTCTTTTGTCATTATATCACAGCCTTCTCTGTCTGTGGTAATTTTCTTTGCTCTGAAGTTTACCTACCTGGTATTGATATAGTGACTTCTGTTTTCCACTGACTAATATTTGTATTTTTCCATTCTTTTACTTCAACCTGCCTATATTTTTATATTGAAGTGAGGTTCTTACAGGTGGCATAAAATTGAGTCATGTTTTTAAATATACTCTGCCAATATCTTTCTCTTAGTTATTCTATTTAGATCACTTACATTTAGTGTAATAATTGATCTCTTAGGGCTTAAGGCTCCTTTATTTGTTGCTTCTTGTTTGTTCTCCCAGTTTTTGTTTTTCTCTTTTCTTTTTCTTGCCTCCCTGTATGTTGAGAATTTTAGAATTCCATTTATGTAGGGTTTGTTTTTTTTTTTTTAAGTGTATATCTCTTTGTATAGCTTTTTAGAGGCTGTTCTTATTGTTATGGTACTTATTGTTATGGTATGTTATTGGTATCACAATTTTACCACTTTAAGTGAAATGTAGAAACCTTACCTACATTTTGTTTCTTTACTTACTAACGATTTGTAATTATTTTAAGTAATTTCTATACAAATGTTTTAGAGCCATATCCAACAGTGTTATAATTTTTGCTCCAACTGTCAAACATGATTTAGAAAACTCAAGAGGAAAAGGAAAGTATGTATTCCCCAAATTTTTGCTTACTGGGTTCTTTCTTCCTTCCTGGTGTTCCAAGATTCTTTTGTCATGATTTTCTGTTTAGAGAACTCCCTATAGTCATTATTTTGGGGCAAATCTTTTGGACATAAATTCTTTTAGTTTTTCTTCATCTGAAAAAATGTCTAATTTCTCCTTCATTCATCAAGGATATTTTCACTAGTACAGGATTCTAAATCACCAGCTATTTTATTTCAGTACTTGAAAAATATTGTGTCACATCTTTCTGACCTCCTGATTAGAATTCTACTGTCATTTAAATCCTTTTCCCCTATAGATAAGTTGTCATTTTTCTCTGGCTGTTTTCAAGATTTTTTCCTATGTCTTCAGTTGTCAGAAGCTTAACTCTGATACATTCTGGCATAGATTTCTTTCAGTTTACCCTTCTGAGAGTTGATTCAGCTTTCTGAATCTGTAAGTTTATGCTTTTTGCCATATTGAGGAGCTTTCAGCCATTACTTCTTCAAGAACTTTTTAAAACTCCATCCTCTTTTCCTCTCTTTCTGGGCCTTTGATGACATGAATACTAGATCTTGTGCTATAGTCCTACAGGTCCTTGAGGCTCTGTTCATATTTTTTAGTCCATTATATCTCTGTGATTTCTATTCTATCTTCCAGTTCAGTTATTCTTTTTTCTGTCCCTTCTATTCTGCTGCTAGCCCATTCACTGAGCTTTCTATTTCAGTTTCTGTTTTTAAGTTCCATTATTTCCATTTCATTCTTCTTTAGGTCTTCTGTTTCTTTGATAAAACTTTCTTTTTTTTTTTTCACTTGTTTCAGGCATTGTTTACAATTGCTTGTTGAAGCATTTTATCATGGCTACTTCAAAGTATTTGTCAGATACTTCCAACATCTCTATCATTTCAGTGTTGGCATCTATCAATTGTCTTTTTCATTCAGTTTGAGACTTTCCTGGTTCTTGGTTTGATGAGTGATTTTCAACTGAAAGCTGAACATTTTCATATTATATTAGGAGTCTTTGGATCTTATTTAAACTTTCCATTTTATGGATTTTTCTGATACCACTCTGAAAGCAAAAGAGGACGTGCCACCTCATTCCTGCCAGATGGAGGCATAAACACAGGTCCCTCACTTTGTCTTCACTGACATCCAAATGGAATGTTCCTCATTACTGCAGGGGTGGGAGTTCCTGCTTCATGTAGTTTCCATGGGCACCTTGGTGGGAGCTGCCTTGTAACCCCCAAGCAATGGTGATGTTGTGTCTCTACCTAGGCCTCCTGTGGCTCCCTAGAGTGGAGAGGGAGAGGCACTCCATTATCTTGGGTAAGGGTGAAACTCCAGACTCTCCACATGGTCTCTGTTGATACACAAGAAGAGGATGGGAGAACTTGTTGGCATAGATAAAGTCCCAACTTCCTAATCAGCATTCTCTGATACTATCTACTGTACCTTGCTAGATTCTCAAAAATTAGAAATCTAGGCTTCCCACTCAGCCTTTGCTGGTGTGGCTGGGAGTGGGGCCAGAGTTTCTGTGGTGCTTAGCCTCAATAGAGCAGTTATTATACAAATTTTATCTCTTGTTAGGTTGCTCTTTTCCTGGTGCTTTGACTGGGTGACCAGGCTTTTACTGGGGTGCCTTTGGTTTTTTTGTGTGTGTGTTTTTTAAAATATTTGCTCTACTAGCATTCTGGGTAACTGGCTTCTTCAGCTCCAAGTCCAGAATATGAAGTGAAAATAAAACCAAGTGAGTTCACCAACATAACATGTTCCCTGATCCCTAGCCAGTCTGCCTTCTCTCTGCCTGTCGGAATCTTATATTTGTTTTATGTGCAACAACCAGAAGTTTTAGTTTTACCTAGCAGGAAGAATAGGAGAAAGTACATCTAGTCTGTCTTCTCCAAAGAGAATCTAAAACTAGTTTTTAGGGGGAAAAAAGTTAGTAAAGAAAAAATAGTCACTCTTTTCTTTCCTTTTCTACCTTCTTTCCTGCTAAATTTACAAGTGTTAACAACCTGAAGTATCTCCTTCCACTTTTCTCCACACTTATTTAAACAATTACAAACCAAACACACACACACATACACAAACACACACACACACTCTGAGTTTTTCTCATGGTTTTTGCCAGAACAAAATGGTGTTATATAAGTTCCTATGCAACTTGAAATTTTCATTAATACATATTAAGGATCCTTTCAGGTCAATAGTCATAGATCTAACTCACACTTCTTATTAGCTACTTACTATTCCATAATATGGAAGGGCCACACTTAATTAAGTCCTTTTTAACGTTATTGCTTCAACAAATAATTTTATTTATGTAGGCTAGATTACTAAAAGTGGGGCAGATCAAAACAAGCAATATATGTATTTTAAAGTTGAATAAATATGGCATAGCTATGGTCCCAAAATGACTGTGATGATTCATATCTCATCTACCAATGATATATGAGAATACATGTTTCTTCCAGCATGCTTTCCAGCTCTAGGCATTTTCCCTCATTTTTAATTTTTGCCAGTCTTCCAGGGATAAAATAGTATCTCCTTTTGATTAACATATCTACTGGCCACTTGTATGATCCCATTCATGCCTTTTCCCATTTTTCTGTTGGGTGTTAGTATATTGCTCATCAGTTTGTGACAGCTCATTGTACAGTTTTATCTGTCATATGTATTACAAATATGATTCCTCTGTCTAACTCCAACCTATTGCCAGAGCATTTTGTGAACATTTTCCTTATCACGCTTACCATGTCGCACTGTCCTTTGCTGACAATTGCTGTCTCTGCAGAGGCTATGTCCCTGAAGCTAAGGATTATTTGCTAAACTCTGTAGCCCCAGTCCTAGGCAGTAATTTGTGCATAGTAGGTGTTCAAAGAGTGCTTAAATTGATTGTGGAATTTCTGTCTCAATAAAAAGGTCCCTCCATGTTCCCTTTCCTTTGTGCCATCTGAGTGATGCATTAATTACAGATGTTCCATCAAATGTCAAACTAACCTCAACAATTACAACTTGAAGCAAAGAGCCCAGCCAAAATGACAAGACCCTCATCCCCAGGACTGAGCTGTGGACATGAGGAAGGACAAGAAAATTGCACCATCTGCTTAAATTTAGATAAAAGGACTCGGCTCATACAGGACATTGCATGAGAGGGGAGGGAATGTGCTTATTTGCTATTCCGGGTTATGAAGCCTATTTTCATGTTATGTGTCATTTATGGAACAATCTGATGTTACAGATGGCTTGAAGCTTTTATGCTGCAAGAAGAGGGAGTGAGATAGAGGAGGTAGTCATTTCTCCTCAGTCTTATGGACTGTCCCCCACTCCAGCAAACTGGGGAGGCTCACGGTCAGCCAAAGCCACCAAAATAAAATGTGACAGAGTGGGGGCTGGATAGAGGATGAAAGCAGAATGTAGGGGTGTGTGGGGGATAAGAAGTGGAGGAAGGCATGGGGGAAATAGAGGGTAAAAGTGTTTAAGGGACAGAATGGAATGTAGTATCTGGGGAGCCCCCAGAGGTAGAAGAAAGAACTCAGTCCTGGAATTTAAAGCAATGTTAGTTCTAATCTTGCCTGTGTTACTTACCCCCACCCCTATCCCATGCTGTCCAAACTGACTGGTCACCTTAATGGCACACACAGCTGCAGGCAGCAGCCTCTCCTCCATGCCACCTCTCTGTTGTGTTGCCCTGGAAAATCTCCCTGTGCTCCAGTCCACACTGGGTTGCTTTTGTGGGCTTGATGCTGTCGCTGAGTTGAAGTTTTCTGCTAACCTGGCCTCTTCGATGCATCAGGATTCATCCCTGGTTCCATAGGTCACCCTAATTTACCTGAAATTAAAAGACTTGCTTTTCTCTGATTCCATTTCCATAGCTGATCCTTGCTTCTGAGACCCTGATGCTAGAAAAGTCCAGAAGTCTACATCATGCTGCCAGTCCCAGAGAGCTCATGCCTGGCCATTCCAGGGCATCTTCCACTGGCCTAATTAAACGCTTTCAGGAAACAGGGTCATGTTGCCCTCATATGGCAGTCCCTGCAATAACCATGTGACCTGAGTGTGATAGGTGAAGAGGGAATGTGATTAACGGTGTGTGTATTAGTTTGTATTAGATTAGCATGAATGTGATTAGTATCTCATTGGAAAGAGAAATGGAAGAGATACCACCCACAATATATACTACCCAGGAAAACTTTTAATTACAAATGTGAAAGAACTATGTAGTGAAAATACCAAAGGATAGAAAAGAAAACCTAACTAAATTGAAATACATGCCATTCTCCTAATTAGGAAAAGACACCATTTTAACGAGATGCCATTCTTCCCTGCTATGGAGTGAACATTTGGGCCCTTCACCCTAAATTCGTATGTTGAAGCCTTATTCTTCAATGTGAAGGTATTTGGAGGTGGAGGTCTTTGGGAGGTAATTAGGATTAGGTGATGTCATAAGGATGGGGTCCTCATGATGAAATTAATGCTCTTATGAAGAGAAGAAGAGACATAAGAGCTCTCTCTGTCTCTCCACCATGTGAAGATAGAGCAAGAAAGTGAACATATACAAGCTAGAAGGGGGTCCTCACCCAACCTGACGTTGTTGGACTTCCAGCCTCTAGAACTATGAAAAAGAGATTTCCATAGTTTAAGCCACCCAAATCTCAGGTATTTTGTTAAAGCAGCTCAAGATGACTAAGACATTCCCTGAATCCCTATGAAATTGTCCACAATTATAATCGAGTTCCAATATTTTTGGAACTTAGTAACTTGAAAAGAACTTTCTTCTGGGGGAAAGAAACATATGCTTAAGAACAGCTAAGAAAATCTTAAAATAGAAGAATAATGACAAGAGACCACATATCACAACACATTATGGAGCTACAATAATAAAACAGTGTGATATTAGTCTGGGAATAGGCCAATGGACTAACAGAACACAATTTGAATGTCCAGACATAAACAGATCAGAATTCAGTATATGATAAAGATGGAATTTCTCACTGGTGAGAGCAAGAGGGTGTTATTCAATAAATGGTGTTGTGGTGAGACTGACTATTCATTCAGGGAAAAAAATAAGTTAAATTCAACTTTATGCCAGACACAAAAATCAATTGAAATGGAATTAAAAACTAAATGGAAAAAATAAACACTAAAGGTACCATAACACATTTACTTATTACAATAGCCCTAAAAGATAGCTATTTGATCCCCATTTTGAAGATGTAGAAACTCAGGCTAAGAGAGATTAGGTGGCTTACTTGAGGTCACACAAGATCACACACCAGCAGTTCATAGAGGATCACAGACACTTTGTTCTCCAGATGTCCCTATAAGGTGAATTTACCTTATAGTTTTCTTTCAACCCAGCTCATAACTTTTAGCAAATGATCTCCACCTCCAGGACAGAGCCCAGTCAGAGCCCTGATGAGCCTTAAGTTAAACAGACCTCCAGTCTTGGGGTACCTGGGTGGCTCAGTCAGTTAAGCATCCAACGCTTGAGCACAGCTCAGGTCATGATCTCAGGGTCGTGAGATGAAGCCCTGCATGGGACTACCTGCTTGAGATTCCTTCCCTCTGGTCCTCCCCACCATGCTCTCTCTCTCTCTTTCTAAAATAAAATAAATAAATCTTAAAAAAAAAAAAAAAAGACCTTTGGTTTTACAACCTGGGTCCTCCCCATGAGGGTCACACAGTCCCTGAACTGATGCCATGGGGAAGCCCATTGGGGGGAAATTCAAATCAGAATTAGTGGTCTTGTGATGCTTTAACGGCATGGTTTAGTGATTGGGAGAGAAAGATGAGCAGGTACTTCCTGAAGAGACTGGAGAGGCCCTTCCTATCAGCTCACTCTTTAGCCAAGAGTTTCTCCCAAGGATATGGAGGTTCAGCCATTTCACACACATCCCCCACCATGTCCCAGTACTGAGAGGAGCTCACAGATGGCAAGGGGAAAGAGACACAGTGTTCAGTGTTATACTGGGGTCTTCACAGAGCGCTGTAGAAAGCAAAAGGGTACACAACTGACTCTCCCCAATCCTGACCTCTACTGCCTTCCACTTACTCTAGTCACATCTAACTCCCCACATCTCCTGTCTTCTCACAGTCTATAGCATCTCTGAGTCTAAGCCTGTAACTCCCCCTAGACCTTCCTATTTCCCCAGTCCTTCCCAATTGTCTGCCTCTCTTAGACACTTCTAGTCCCAGATTTCCTGTCTGCTCTGTACACACAGTTTTCCCCAAGTGATTCCCTTGTGTTCCACACAAAAAACAGTTCCTCCCCATCTCTTCCATCTTCCTAATTCAAGAAGGGAGAACCCCTTTGAGAAGGGCTTAGAAGGATATATAGTCTTATATAGTCTTTCAGGGAAAAGGGCAGGAAATAGAGTTCCAGGCAAAACTGATGTGGGGAGAGCAGGGAGGCATGGGCAGTAATATTTGAGAGTGGCCTGAGTGAAGTATGCATAGGCATGGAGGCTTGAGGGTGGACACTGACCAAATTTGAAGGATCCAATATTTATGCCAAAAAAGAGTTGGGCTTAATCCAATAGGAACCAGATATTCATTAAAAAAAAAAAAAAAAAGCTTCTGGAAGGCACAAGCCCTCTTTTCTCCCAGAGTTATAGGTTACAATGGAAATCTATACATGGCCTCTTGTCTTACAAACCCTTATGATGTCAAGAGTCCAAGACCCTCAACTTCAAATTACTTCAAGTGATACTGGTTATGTGAAATGTGTAAGGCTGGCATTCTAGTCATCTCTATTTTTGTGGTAAATCTGGAGAGTCATAACTGTCAATCAGTACCTTGCCTGATACTTTTTAGATACTCTTGCTGGCTTCAGACTCCTCCTCCAGGCTCCTTCCTAAGGCTAATGAGGGACTCAGATTCTGCCTCTGCCCAGGATGACAAGCACTGATGAATGGCAAACACTGCTCTCATATCCTGACACTTTGACCCCGTGAACACTTAAACTCTGATATACATTTGAGAGCTTTGCAAACAATATTTCTCTCTCTTGATCAGCTTTTTTTTTTGTAACATTTTATTTATTTATTTGAGACAGAGAGAGAGAGAATACAAGCATGGGGAGAGGGGCAGAGGGAGAGGGAGAGGAAGAGTGAGAAGCAGACTCCCCACTGAACAGGGAGTCTGATATGGGGCTCAATCCCAGGACCCCAGGATCATGATCTGAGCTAAAGGCAGATGCTAATCAACTGAGCCACCCAGGTGTCCCCGCCAATCAGTCAATCCCTCTCCCTCTGTTTTTTTTCTTTCTCTCTTCACACATGTACATACATACATACAAAATTTTTTATAATTTCCCATGAATAATAAACAAATATAAAGCATTACTATTTCAATTCAATTTGCAATGGGTTATTTGTAAATTATTGGCATAAATAATAAATGCTAAATAAAACTGAAAAAATTGCTAAAGCTAAAACTGCATAGAACAGACCCTGTTATTAACTACAAATGACAGGAGAATTAAACTTTTTTTATTTATTTGACAGAGAGAGAGAGAACACAAGCAAGGGCTGTGGTAGGCAGAGGGAGAGGGAGAAGCTGTCTTCTTGCTGGGACCATGACATAACCAAAGGCAGACGCTTAACCAACTGAACTGTTCAGGTGCCCCAGAATCAAACTTAAAAAAAGAAAAAAAAATTTCTTTTTAGATCTGCAAATTTTGACCCAGAAGAAACAGATGGACTTGATAGAAATGATGACTATTACACAAAGTACAAGCCAGGATCAATAAAATTTGATACAGAAAATACCTAATCAGCACATAAATTTTTGTTTTGAATTTTAAATGAAAAAGTTGAAAATGAAAGTGATTTCAGTAGAGTTAACATTTTTGAAAATGGTCTAACTGCTCTGGACGAAATTGGTAAGGGATTAAATTGGCTTAATTCGCTCCAGGAAACATTTTCTGGATAGAAAGTCGACCTGAGTTGGTATAATTTTAAATAAAAGCATTGGATTCAAAATGGTTTCAGGGTCAAAAAAGCAGGAGTGGGACGCCTGGGTGGCTCAGTCGGTTAAGTGTCTGACTCTGGATTTCGGCTCAGGTCATGATCTCAGGTTCCTGGGATTAAGCCCTACATCAGGACCCATGCTCAGCACCAAGTCTGCTTGAGATTCCCTCTCTCTGCCAATCCCATATGTGTGCACTCTCTCTCTAAATACTAAATCTTAAAAAAAAAAAAAGAACGGGAACAATAATCCTTATAGTCAAAACAGAGGGGTCAACATAGTGAGGTCGAAACATCCACTGGTGTAGCAACAGATTTAAATAGACACTGTGCTGGGTGACTTCAGCTGGCCTCAAAGCAGAGCCTTTGACCTTCTTAAAAAAAAAATTTTTTTTTGAAACTCTAGGATTCTGAAGAAATAAGCCAGCCACTCACAGAAACATGTGAGTCCCTTAAATACCTGGAATATTTGTAAGAACACAGGGTGAGATGTGAAAAAATGGGACATTTGTCACTGAGGATAACAGGAAAATGGACTTATAGAGATGTAGGGATGAAATGAGACAACCCCCAAAATACATTTAACTCCCCACCTCGTAAGAACACAACAAATATTATCTCTATGGTAGTAGTCCCAGCAGTACTAGTAGTATCTAAGAGGCTTAGCAAGAGATTTATGTGTTATAAAACTAGGTTAGATTTAAAGAAACTTCTTATATTTCTTGCTCTCCTCCTCAAAATCAATTCCAACCAGTTCCTACTCCGTTTCCTATGTGTGTGTGTGCATGTGCGTGCACATGCACACACATTCACACACACTACATGGGAATGTGCAAGGCTCTGCCCTTGTGTCTTTACCCTGGCCATCCCTCTTCCTGGAATGCCCTCTCTTTCATCCTCACCTGAAAAATATTCATGTGTCCTTCACGACCCAGATCAAATGTCAGTTCTTCTATGAATTTTCTATTGGCTTTTCCGCCATGCTTTTAGAGCCTTTATTCATATTTTATCACCTCATCTTATAAAAGTTTGTTGCTATTTCCCTCTTAACTGAGGTCCTTGAGGATCTTTCTCCTTGAGCTCTCAGCTCCTGGCACCCAGTAGACACTCAGTAAATATTTATTCAGGCCAGAGTTACTAATGACATCGAAATTAGGATAAATCCTCCCTCTAAAGAGATTCATTAGTGTAATCGGGATGGTTTTGCAGAGAGAGTAAGATTGTACTGCCTTTGAATAGGAACAATTCTGGTTAGTAAGAGGTGTTCATATGAAATGCCAATTTAATGTTAAGAGAAAGGTCTGGAACATTCCAGATGTTCAGATGTCCAGAGCTGTGCAGATAGATGTTCACTTGCAAAGGTTTGTGATTGTTGTGTTTGCAAGTTTTCCAAATCAGCAAAGATTGCCTTACTGACACAGCCAAGGGGATTAGAGGACTACCCCCGCACTGTAGCCACAGAAGCCCTGGGGACTTAGGCCACATTGACATCCAGAATGGTTTGATGCTGCGAGAGGATTCCTATTTCAGCTTACCATTGTGAAGAGGTAATTTATTGAGATATTAACAAGTTGAGATGTATAAGAACAATAGTGTATTTTGTGCTTTGGAATCTGAACATCTCCCTGTAGGAGAAGTTAGCCAGGCCTTCATTTTCTCTGTCTTCAAACTGGTTTTCAGAGCAGACAAAGTTCCTGAAAGGCGGCATCCTTCCCTGACTTTTGTTAAATCCTGAGATCACTAAGAAGATGATTCTAGGCATCCTGGTGGAGGGAGACTGGTGAGTGCCAAAAGGAGGTGAGTAGAAGGAGAAGGCAGAAACACAGAGAGAAAGAGATTCCACTACAAAAATAAAGAAATGGGTCCTGAATCATAGAAATCATTAACCCATACCCCAACAGAGCCCAGAAGACTTGGCAGGACTTTGGGGAACATGACTATATGGTATATCCAAGAAGGCTGAGTCCCACTCACACCTAGACTTCCAGCCCCAGCGAAAATGTTCATGCCCAGGCACAGGACAGAAGTTGAACTTCCCAATTTCAAGGCACCCTATAGACTTATTACAGGTAAACAGGATAAGCTAAAACCAGAAGGGACCTCCCCAAATATTTAAAGCCACCTAAAACCCCACACATACCTCCATGGTGGGTCAGAAGAGTAGAATGACTTCCAATAAAGATATTATAGAGTCTCCTATTGGCTAGGAAGGTGGTTGGTTCCAAGTAGAATTTAAGGAGATAAAGTAAAGGGACATTTTTTGCATAACCTGGGTGGGGGCTATGCATTCACTGGCTGCATCCTAAGAATGCCCCACTGGAGAACACGGGAGCATGTTCTGTCAGTGGAACCTGACTGCTTACACAGGGCGTGTTCTCCCTGACAAGGCTGTCCCTGCAACTCCTCAAGTGCTTGCCATCATGTCTTTGCTTTCCCGTGGCCTGGAAGCTGTTGGGTCAATGTCGAGTTTACCTTGCTGTGTTGCAACTGGACCCATTATCAAAATCCTTATGTTTCACAACCATCATTGAGATCTACTGAACTCACCAGATACTACTAATATTTAAAGTTCCAAAGGTTCTTTTTTTTTCATTTTTCATAAATTTCTCATTTTCATAAAGTAGTTCATTCGGTCAATACACAGGTATTTAATGCTATCTATGGGTCAGGCACTGTGCTAGGATACACTAGAAAGTAGTTATTTCTAAATAATAACACTTTTTATTGTATTCTTATGGGGACTGGATTAACAGCTAGCTCCCTGGAAACTGTATATCATTATGATTTTTTTTCTTTCTTTTTTTTAAATTAACATATAATGTATTATTAGCCCCAGGGGTACAGGTCTGTGAATCACCAGGTTTAACACTTCACAGTACTCACCATAGCACACACCCTCCTCAATGTTCCTAACCCCACCACCCTCTCCCTACCCGCCTCCCCCCGGCAACCCTCAGTTTGTTTTGTGAGATTAAGAGTCTCTTATGGTTTGTCTCCCTCCCGATCCCATCTTGTTTCATTTGTTCTTTTCCTACCCTCCAAACCCCCCACGTTGCATCTCCACTTCCTCATATCAGGGAGATCATGGAAACTGTGTATCATTATGATTTTATAGCAAGAAAGGAAAAGGAGGGAGGTCCTGTTAGTCCAGATGCTTTAAGTGCCTCACATGCCCAGGACAATGACAGCAAGCTCCTCTGAGGTGGGTGACCTCTGAAACCATGGTAGAGAGTTAGAGAGAACACCTGTACATATTTCAGCACCTGATATCACCATCCACCTGGTTCTAGGACTCTCCAGGGTGGTGACACGTGAGGGAGCTGTGATATCAGTGTCCAAGCCCTACCCCAGACCAATTAATCAGAATCTGGGGATTTCCCAGATTTATGAATATATTAAACAAGTTCTCAAGTGATTCCAAAGACTCATACTTGGATCCCACTCCCAGGGATTCTGATTTAATTCACTGGTATTTGGCTTGACCAAGAGTTTTATAAAAAGCTCTCCTGTTAGACTAAAATGTGGTCCCTGGACCAAAAGTATTTCCTGGGAAAGTAATTAAAAATGCAAATTCTCAAGCCCCACCCGCAGACATACTGAATCAGAAACTCTGGAGGTGGTGTCTGGCAATCTGTCTCCTAACAAGCCTTCAGGGTGATTCTGGAGCATGCTGGATTTCGAGAACCATTGCTAATTGTTGTCCAAGCCAGAAACCTGGGAGTGATCCTTGAGCCTTCCCATTCATTCCCTCCCCATAATCAGCCAAGCATATCTATTCTACCTCAAAGTAGATCTCAAATTCATCTCCATTGCCACTCTCCTCATCCAGAGGTCCATCATCTCTTACCTGGGCTTCTGTGACAACCTTCCAAAGCACTGGTTCTCAACACTGGTTGCACACTGATGCCTGGGCCCCTCTTTTTAAAAAATACAGAATTATAAATATAAAATTAGATATAAAAGTAAATAAAAAATTATGGGGTACTTGGGTGGCTCAGTAGTTTAAGTGTCTGACTCTCAATTTCAGCTCAGGTCATGATCTCAGGGTTGTGAGATCGAGCCCCACAATGGGCTTCACACTGGGTGTGGAGATGACTTGAGATTCCTCTCTCCCTCTCCTCTGCCCATCTATCCTCCCCCTTCTCTCTCTCTAAAGAAACATAAATACAAAATTAAGATACAAAAGCACCTGTCAAACTCACAGAATAGTACACCCCCAAAATAGGTTAAGTTAAAAAATAAATTTAAAAAAAAAGCAAAAATAAGTGTCTGACACAGAAGTTCTTAATAAGTGTTACATTGCATTAATGCCTCCAAAGCAAAATGTAAATATGTATTAAGAATGAATTAAAGGGGCACCTGGGTGGCTCAGTGGGTTAAAGCCCCTGCCTTCAGCTCAGGTCATGATCCCAGGGTCCTGGGATCGAGCCCCGCATCGGGCTCTCTGCTCAGCAGGGAGCCTGCTTCCCCCTCTCTCTCTGCCTGCCTCTCTGCCTACTTGTGATCTCTGTCTGTCAAATAAATAAATAAAATCTTTAAAAAAAAAAAGAATGAATTTAAAAAAATCACAGTTATAAATTTTTTTAATCCAGAAAAAATATTATAATATTTCTATTTCTTTCCCCATGTATTTTGGTATATATTCTGATTGCCTCTTCAATACGATAACAATTTTATAACATGATTTCCAATGGAAAGAAGAGAAAGATAATTCAGTTTTTCCTCATATAGTTAATTAATTAAAAAAAATTTTTTTTTAAAGTAGGCTCCATGCCCAGTGTGGAGCCCAGCGTGGGGCTTGAACTCATGACCCTGAGATCCAGACCTGAGCTGAAATCAAGAGTCAGAGGTTTAACTGGTGGAGCCACCCAGGTGCCCACCAAAATTTTAAATTAATTATTTCTTTAAGCTTCATAATTTATTATCAGTATGTTGAGAAAATTAAAAAAAAAAACAAAACCCTGTCCGATTTTGGAAAACCTCTATTATTTTCACATGAGAGCTGTAAGATTTGGAAGACTCTCCTGCAGAACTTTTTAGCAGTGTACATAGCAAACTTTGCTTCTCATCCCCTGCCCACAGAATTCTGGTACTGGGTACTGAAGGACCCATTCCAAACATTGACCCAACCCTCACTATCCACTGTCATATCATATCACCCCATCAGCTTTTAGAGCAGATAGCAGAAGAACACCTGAAAGTCATTTCTATCAAGGGATTGTGAGTAATAATTTAGCCATATGTGGAGATGACTACAGACAACATAAAGTTATTTCATTAACCTCAAAGTAAAATGTATCCCCAACTTAGTTATAGAAAATTGCCTGCAAAAAAAAAAAAAAAATTGCCTGCAGTCCTTCCAAAGCTACTCAACATGAAAGAAATGCAGTGGAGGGGAAGAGAAAGAGTGAATAGAGACATCAGTCTTAATGGATCACACTTAAAATATTTTAATTATAAATTTTACAAGGGGGTACATACAAGTACAGGATCTTAAAGCTTCAAGCTTCATTTGCCTCATGATATAGAAATAAAATTACAAGTTCACAGTCTAATGGAAATGGATACTATTATTTTGTATATCCAGCACCTTTCCCCCCTTTGGACAACAGGACCCCTCTTACCAGACAACAAAATAGTCTTCTGAATCAGACACAGGCAGTTCTAATACACTCCACCCCCTTAATGGGTTCAGGAGTGGGCACTTAATATGAAAAAGGCCAATGAGCGTCTTCTCTGGAGTTTGACATATGAATCTGGGAGACTGATATATTTGCCCTCTATGACTGTGGGCTACAAAGCTAATGTAAACTAGAACTAGAACTTCCGTGGTACAAAACGCTAAAAAACAAAAAACAAAACCACCTTTTTTTTTTTTAAGGAAGAAAGGAAGGGAGGAAAGGGAGGAGGGAAGGAAGGAAGAAAAAGACAAAAAAGAAGAGGAAGAAGAAGAGGGAGGAGAGGGGAAGAGAGGGAAGAGGAGGTGGCAACAAAGCGGCAAAGGTAAGACGAGATGACAGAAAAACTTTATGACATAAATTCAGCTTCTATATCCACCATTGCTCTATCCACAAATGCTACACGATCTTCTCAATTACGTGATTCAGAGAATTCCCTTTCTGCTTAAACAAGCTTGACTCAAGTATCTGCCCCTTCCTTGCAGGAGAAAGGATCCTGTCCTGTCCAATTCAGAGAGTTGTTGCAAAGGGATTTGACTTAATCTACCTATTCTATTGAGCCAGGAGAGCACACCCTCAGAAGGCCACCCTCACACTGAGACTAGAAGGGACAGGGAGAGTGGGCAGTAACCTCCAAATCATTTTAATTTCTGAGTAACCCAAAACTGCCTGATCGGTTTCAGAGCAGAGGACAAGATCTTATAGCTTTTATGAGATTTTAGCTCCTTTTGAAATGAAGAAAGCCTGTGACAGACCAGGAGTTTTTCCCTCTCCATAAGGAAAGCCCAAAGGAGGACGTTTCACTAGACTGAGAAGTAGCAGAGAGGATTTGCACCCTCCAAAGGTCAGGTGTTTGGTTCTACATGGCATCTAACCCTACCTGAGGTTCCAGCCTCCATCCTCAGGAACTGGAAAGTCTTGATCCTGAAGCTGTTATCAGACTGTGCTCCACGCCAAGGACAGAGGACCATGAATTAATGGCCCCTACCACAGAAATAAAAATGACATGTATTTTACAATATCCCTGTGCTATTCGCAGAGAGGGCTCTCCAACAATGTGTTCTCTTATAAACCTAATAGCCTTATAGATAGCTCATGTATTTAATTTGCATATATATAGCTATGGCATATAGATTTTTTCCCCCAAGAAATGAATGGCCAAGAATTATAGTTCCTTGTCATTTTTCCTATGACATAGTTTGAATTCCTTACCCCCATTTCATTGATAAGAAATTGAAGGAACAGAGAATAACAAAGCTGGAAAATATGAGCAAGTCCAATATGAGACAGAGAGGTTATCTGGCCTGCCATGAAAATTGTTCAGAACTTGGGGTAATTCTTGATCAAAATCACATTTCACAGAATTTTTTAAAAAATAAATTCCAGGGATGCCTAGGTGGCTCAGTCAATTAAGCATCTGCCTTTGGCTCAGGTCATGATCCCGGGGTCCTGGGATTGAGCCCCGCATTGGGCTCCCTGCTCAGTGGAGAGCCTGCTTCTCACTCTTCCTCTGCCTGCTACTCCCCCTGCTTGGGCTCATGCTCTCTCTCTGGTAAATAAATAAATAAAATCTTAATAAACAAGCAAACAAACAAATAAATAAATATTTCAAAAGTGGGAAAGAGTTTGTGGTTCAACATGGCAGTCCAAGTATCCCCAACCCTCCCCCATCCCATTTCTTCCAAGGGGTCTTAGAAGAGAGGATGTACCAAATAAATATACTCAATAATGACTTCATCAAGAAGGTGGAAAAATTAAAAATACAATAAAGGAAATTTTATTTATTTATTTATTTATTTAGCCACAAAAAGCAATCAGAAGCTCCAGACTTAAAAAAATTAAAAGAGGGGCTCCTGGGTGGCTCAGTCCATTGAGCATCTGCCTTTGGCTCAGGTCCTGATCCCAGGGTTCTGGGATCAGGCCCCACCTCTGGCTCCCTGCTTAGCAGGGAGTCTGCTTCTCCCTCTCCCTCCGAACCTCCCTCCTGCCCCTGCTCTCACTCTGTCTCTGTCTCAAATGAATAAATAAAAAATCTTAAAAAAATTAAAAGAAGTCATGGTCTAAATATGAAAGTACTTAAATGTGTCACAATTTTAAGCCACTGATGTAAGAATATAAAAATCTTTTAACCTTGACGCTTTGACACTCTTACTTGAATGACCCGAGTTGTAGCCTTGTATCAATAGAAAAGAAAACAATTCTCGCTCAACCCATGGTCCAGACATAAAGGATAATCACATCATTGTAATAACGAGGACACTGGTTTGTATTCAACCTTATTGTCACCCTAACGGCAAGGAACAACTTGACTGTGTCTGAAGAACAGAATGTAGCTACAACCATCTTGGCAATGTAAAATAAAAAGTAGTCCTCGGAAAAGGGGAGGTAGAAGGGAAGCCGAGACAAAAGAAACAATGAGACCTAAGGTCCTCATCTTACAAAAAATGTAGAAAAATAACATTGAAAAATAAGAAATGGGAAGAGAGGAATAGCATTTAAACTATATTATATAAAGATATAAATGTAATTTTTAAAGAACTAAAAACAAACATACCAACTATTGGGAGAGTAAGACAGAAGGAAAAATGTTCATGTACCCGAATTAAATCCTCAACTTTTACAGAAAAAAAAAAAGTAATAAAAATTGCTTGCAGTAAATAAATCAAACAAACAGAGATGTGAGTACATTCGACCCTTGAGAACTCAGGTTTGAATGCCAAGGGTCCACTTACATGAAATTTTTTTTTTTATAAATACAGAACAGTACTGTAGGTGTATTTTTCTCTTCCTTATGGTTTTCTTAGTAACATTTTCTTTTTTCTAGCTTACTTTGTTGTTAGAATACAGCGTAGAATACATATACAACATATGTGTTGACTGACCTTATAAGTTGTTGGTAAGGCTTCCCGACAACAGTAGGCTATTAATATTAATAGTTAAGTATTCACGGAGTCAAAAGTTATATGCAGATTTTCAACTGCACAGGGGTTCTGTGCTCCTAACTCTCTGCATTGTTCAAGGCAACTGTATTGTTAAGAGTTCAGTGGAAACAAACAGAAATAGTTAAAAATGTCTCTGGAGAGAAGAGCATGCAGATGAAAGGCTGTCGCTTTTTTGTCAATAAATGTTTCTGGATTATATTACTTGTTACTATGTGGATCTATTCCTGTGATAAAAAAATTTTTTTTGAATTTTAATAGATAAAATTCTGGAAATGGATTCTCTGAATCAATGACAATGTTATGACAATATCTTTTGATGATGTTAAAAAAGAATGGATCTGATTTCATAGTGCCCTAGGGGGCAATGGTATCCCCCCACAATTCAGTTCTGCAAGCATTTATTGAGTAAATAGATTCTCTGTGACAGGACCTCTGCTAAGCCATAGGGAGGATAAAAAGATGAATCAAACATGGCTCCTGCCTCTGGGAGCTTATAGGAAAGTGAGAGGAAAACATGAACACACAAGATAAGGTAGAATGTACTAAAGGCATATAGTTCCATCAGAACCCAGTTGGGACTGGGAAGAATGGGTGGCTATGGGATTTAATAAGAGGCAATGAGGAAGCATGGCTCAGTATGAGCCTATACCCTCTTAGCTCTCTATACCCCAGTAAATACTGACAGCATCCCATTGAGAACACCTGTAACTCTTCACATAAGGGTGAAGAGGACCTACACCAAAATATCATTATTTAGAGTGACCCTGGACCACAGCATTTCAGGACCACTGACAAGTTAATAAAGAAGCTTACTGACCACAGGGCTATAGTCTTTTTAAATAAAATACCTCTTGAGTGAAAGTCTTGAACAATGGATAAAATCTGGGCAAGCAAAGACCAAAGAGAAGGACACTGCAAACAGAAACAGTAGCAGGAGCAGAGAACAGAAACGTAAGCACAGACTTCTCTATGGGATTTCCTGTGGCCTCTGAATTTCTCTTTTGAAGGATTCATCTGGCATTCTTATAATTATTTGGCTCATGCCTGTCTTCCCCACTTGAGAAAGCTCACGAAACTAAGTGTTAGCTTATCTACTAACTACATCCCCAGTAACACTTGACAAGTTGATGGAATGAGAAATCCCAAAATAAGGAGTGGAGAGGGGAGGGAGAGGATGGTAGCCTCATCTTCAAGCCTACTCTTTGCCCTGAACAGTGATCACCCTACCTGTAGAAATGGTGACCAACTGACATCTTGTAAGAGGCCCCCTCTCCTGTGAACCTTTGCCGGCAGGCATTTTTCCACGTACCATCCCACCCTTGCCCACAACCTCTTTCTGTCTGCCCTGGATCCACTTCTTGCTTTCCACCTATCTCTTCTCATTTGCTACATCAGCCATTCCCTGGCTTTTGGGCTCACCTGTGATCTGCACTCAGATACGTCCATTTGATCAAGAAATGTTAATTGAGTACTTATTGTATGCCAGACACTGCGACATGATGAAGAACTACACGTACATAATTTCTGCCCCTCTCTGAACTTACACTCTCCTGTGGTAAGCAGATAATCGTGCTCAAAAAAATATCACACACTGTATTTGAGTGATATGAAGGAAATGAAAAAGGTGTTATGAGGTAGAATAATAATCGATCTAAATTAGGCCCGTGTTGTCGGGGGAGGAGAGGAGTTATAAAAGACTTTTCTGGGGAAATGACATTTAAGCTGGTAGGAAATGTTTGAGAGATAAGGCTGGAGAACTTGGACCAAATCATTAAATCATTCAAGGCCTTACAGACTGTATTAAGTTTTGCTGTAGTAATACCAATGGCTTACAATAGCAACCTATTTCTAACTCGTGTGATATGCCCATTGTGAGTCTTGTCTCCACATTGCCTTCATGCCTGATGAATCAGCCTTTATCAGGGCCAAAGCTACTCTCATAAAAGAGAGAAAAAGGAGAAATGAGGAGCCATATATATGGCTCTTAAACTTCTGGTTAAAAGTAACATACATCATGTTGGCCCATGTTTCATTAGCTGAAGCAAGTCATGTGGCTACTTTTGTGTTCCACGGTGTAGGACTATACAACCCCCCCTACAAGGTACATGACCAAGCCTAATGTCAGGGAGGCAGGGAAGTAGAACCCTTTGCTAGGAAGGGACATCATGTGTTGCAAACACATATAATGTCCTACACAGATTTTATTTTTATCTTCAGAACAATGGAAAGCCATTGAAGGGTCTTTAGCAGAAATAAGACACATTAAAAAAAAATCACTCTGGCTACAGTGTGGAGAAGGCTTGGAGACAGTCAAAAGTAGATGTTAGTTGGGGCATTTGGGTGACTCAGTCAGTTGAGCGCTGGACTTGGTTTCGGCTCAGGTCATGATTTCAGGGACCTAAGAATGAGCCCTAAGTTGGGCTCCAAACTCAGTGGGGAGTCTGTTTGAGAATCTTTCTCTCTCCCTCTGTTTCTGACCCTTCTCCACTTGCACACGGGTGTATACACTCTCTCTCTCCCTCTCTCTAAAATAAATGAATGAATGAATGAATGAATGAATAAATAAATAAATAAAATCTTTTTAAAAAGTGGACATTGTTTGTAACCAGTGGTAAATGTGAGAGAAAATGATTGGTTACACTAGGATGATGGCGATGGAAGAAGACATATGTAGGTGAGTTAGAGAACATGTTTATAAGATGAAATCTATAAGATTCTGATTATTTGTTGTGTATGGACAGTGAGGAAGAGAAGGAATAAAAATCAGGCCAGATTTGACTCTCTCTGTCTTCACATCATAGCCACACTCCTAGATACCCTCTTCCTTCACTAAATACTCCATATCCTACTAACCCATTTTCTTCTCCATTCCAAATGCTGCCACCATCCTAAGTGACTTCAATATGTATTGGAGCAATCCATCCACTACCTACACCTTTCAAATTTTGTGCCTTTTCAACTCCATGGCCTTTCCTTCTGCTTCCCTTTCTCCATCTTCTTCTATGACCACACCTTAGACCGTGTCATCATCTAACAAGAAATGCCATGACTCTAAAATCTTAAATCCTACAGTTTTTCTCTGGCAACAGATGATAATCATATTGGCTTGTTTTTGTTTTTGTTTAATTCTTTAACCTTTTTTTTACTAAGACTAATGTCTTTACTAATGTCTGAGTTCTTCACCTACCTGGGAAAATTCCAACACTGGATCAATCCAACATCGGCCTCCCATGTATCTACACATATCTACACTAAGCTGTGAGTCCTGCTGGAAGAGAACGTGTAATCACCAAGAATGAAATCTTTGCAAAATATTCGTTGGAAAACTCAATGGGACCCTTCCTGCTGCTCTGAGTATCTTCTAAGCTTCAGATAGTCTCTTGAACTTTCTCATCAACTTCTTCTCTGCACATCCTTGGTTAAGACCTCACCTTCTAATTTCTAGAGAAAGTAGAAATGCTATATGACCTCCCCTTCCAGAGCTCCTCCAAAGGGAAACTACCCCTCACAGTTCCTGTGGTGGGGGTATGGCCAAGACTCAATTCACATGAGTCCATCCACTGTCCAATCAAACTCAGATCATCTACTGACTAGCCAATGGCCAATAACTGGCAGTTGTAAGCCAATTTGTAAGCCTGGCTCAGAAAAGTATCCAATCTCCTGAATCTGGAATTGAGAAACTGAAGCAGCTAAATGAAGGTCAGGTGGGTAGCCAGTATGATTCGTGGGTACACAGAAGTTATTATCAAGTAGAAGCAAAATGTAAATATTAGAAGCTGGTCGGCAGAGAAAGGAAAATGAAGCAGAGATACAGGGAGAAGACAGCAATTCCCTGCCATCCATTAGAGAGGGAGAATCTTAGTTCTCTGTTCTAAGACTGTCTAAGCCAGTAAGACTGGCTCTCCTGTGGTTCTTTGGGTTCCTAAGATTTTTCATGTTCTGTAGTAGACCTTGCCATTACCCTATCCACATTGCCTTCTCCTTTTGTCCCCCTGAATAACACAACTCTGATTTTGTTTGGGGGACAATATGTCCAATTAAATGTACTTGCCTCCCCAAACCCCCTTGTAGACAGATGGTCATGCAACTTGGTCTGACCAATGAAATATAAGAGGTAGTCTATCACTAGTGCCTCTAGGAAAAATTTTTTACTAAAAAAAAAAAAAGAAGTCTCAACTGACATGTACCTTTTACCCTTCCTTCCTGCCTAGAGATCAGGCATGATACCTAAGGAACAGTAAACCTCATGTGGCCAAGAGAGCAAAAGCTACATGCTGAATGTGGTGAATCAGATAGCTAGAGAGAGCTTAAATTCCTTACTGTATCCTTAAATAGCTGTATCATCCTTGAACCGCCTATCTCTGGATTCTCGATATTTAAGAAATATGCAACTCCTGTTAGACAAAAACACTTATTCTTGGATTTCTGCAGCAATTCTTGCTGATAAACTCTCTGGCACAAGCTTGAGTAGGTCACCATTCCCTGTACCCACAATAGCCACTACTGATAAACAAAACAAAACATCAGATAGAAGTTTCTCCACCTAGCTGACAACTTACCTACAAAATATATGTATCCACATCATCCTTTCCTTGCCCAAGAAGGAGGCCCTACTTGCTAACAGGTCCTCACACACTCCAGATCCTGTGTCTTCTCCTCAAGAGTCCCACTCTGTCAGTGCACCTGGGTGGCTCAGTTGGTTAAGCATCCGACTCCTGATTTCAGGTCAGGTCATGATCTCAGGCTTGTGAGACTGAGCCCTGAGACAGGCTCTGTGCTGAGAGTGAAGCCTTCTTAAAATTCTCTCTGTCCTTCTCCCTCTGTCCCTCCCTTTTGTTCCCTCTCTCTCAAAAAAACAAACAAACAAAAAACCTTCCTCTGTCATACACTGCCCCCCTCCTTACCTTAAATGTCCCTCTTTGCTCTGGCCCTTGCCTTCCAGTATTAAGCCTGGACAACTCTCTCCCATTTAAAATAAATCCTGGTGCCCTCAATTCCATCTCTCCTTCTTGCCCACACCCTGTATTTCTTGTCTTCTTTAAGGTTCTATCAGGAATTATCTTTACTCTCAACTCCTGTGTCATTCCCTCTCATTCACTTCCCAAAAGCAACTCCATCCCCACCACTTCACTGAAAAACACTTTTTAAAAACAGAAGTATAATTGATGTACAAAAAACCTGCACATATTTAACGTATACAGTCTGATGGGTTTGGACATATATATATACCCATGAAGCCATCACCACAATTGAGGCAAAAGACATATTTGTCACCCCCAAGAGTTTCCTTATGTCCCTTTGTTCATTTCTGTCTTTTGTTCTTATTTTGTGTATGGGGGGGGCGGTAAGAAAACTGCACATGAGCTCAACACTCTTAGCAAATTTTTAAGTGCACAATACAGTATTGCTGACTCCAGGCACTATGCAACATAACAGCTCTCTGGAACTAATTCATCTTGCATTTAAAGAAAACTCTTGAGGTCTCCAAGAGCAGAACACATTCTATACTCCAACCACCTAACTTACTTGCTGTTTACATAGATGTCACGCCATCTCTCACCCCCAGGCCTTGGCACAGACCCTCCCTGGGAAGCAATGCTCACTCCATTCCCTGTCTCTCCCCACATTTACTGGGCTGTCTTGTACATGACCTTAATGTCTCAATTCAGACATCACATTTTCCTAGAAGCCCTTCCTAAAACACCTTCATCCCTTTGTTACCAATTACGTTCTCTGTGCCTCAGTTCCCTCAACTACAGAATGGGAATATGAATAGTACTTACCCTAGAGAATATTGTGAAAACTTTATGAGCTAGTATCTATAAACGTCTAGGAGCCTTGGCTTGCACATAGCAAGCATTATATAAGTGCTTATTCAATGAGAAAATTAACAACTCACTTGTTGAAATTACTCCTGTTGCACAATTACCACACTGTATGGAAAATGCCTGTTTGTCTTGCCTTCTAGACCAGTGGTTCCCAAATCTGGCTTTACAAGGGAATCCCTGGGGAAGCTTTAAAAACATTCTGATCCCCGGGCAACTTGGTGGCTCAGTTGGTTAAGCGACAGCCTTCAGCTCAGGTCCTGATCCTGGAGTCCCAGGATTGAGTCCCGCAACCAGGCTCCCTGCTCAGCAGGGAGTCCGCTTCTCCTTCTGACCCTCTCCCTTAAGCCAGTGGGGCAGGGTGTGGTATGGGGGTATGGGGGAGGAAAGCCAGAGACAGAGTGAGGAAGAGAATCTTAAGCAGACTCCTAGTGAAGCCCATGCAGGGCTTGATCTCATGATGCTAAGATCATGACCTGGGCTAAAATCAAGACTTGGACGCTTAACTGACTGAGCCACTCAGGTACCCTGTTATAAGTATTTTTAGCACAAACACACACACAACTATTGTGTGACCAAGGGAAAGTCACAACTCTTAACCCATTGATTCTAATCCCTAGCTGCACAATAAATCATCTAAAGAGTTTTTTAAAAGTACTGATACTGGGCCCTACTCCAGACCACACTCAGAATTTCTGGAGGTGAGGTCAGACATCAGCATTTAATTATAAAGCACCTGCGTGATACACAATAAGGTATAAGAACCATGGATTGGCAAACTGCAGCTCACAGGCCAGATTCTGTCCACCACCTATTTTCATAGAGAAAGATTTATTGAGACACAGCCACACTTACTCATTTACATATGCCTATGGCTGCTTCCATACTACAAAGGCAGAGTTGTACAGAAACTCTATGGCCCTGAAGCCCAAAATAGTTGCCCAAGACCCTTGTTTCAACATTATACTCATTACTGAGCTTGGTGTCATTCAAGCCTTTGAAAAATGAGTTGTCCATGTTGGTATCCATCCCCTTATCCCCTCTAAACTAACCATCAAGATTCTTTTTTTTTTTTCTTTTTTGCCTTAGCTTTATGGTTCAACACAGTAAATTCAGCAAGTCTTGGAGACAATGCCCTTCATGGGATGTTTCACCAGCTCTAGGACACTTCATCAAAACAAAGCTCATTTTACTTTTCCACCAGTGAGTGGCTGCAAGCAAAGATTGCTTTCCACTTCTCCAATAAGCAGCAGTCCTCTGGGAGACTTGACATTCTCCATTTAATTACCAGTAACACAGTTAGATTATTTCCCCTGGGTGTTACCCCATCGCAGCTGGGAAAGCCACTCACTAGCAGAGGGTGGGGTGTTCTCCCTGTGACACTGCTGCCCACGCCCACCCTCAAAAACAGTAGAAATAGAGGTAACTTAAATCTCGGACTTCCTCTTACTGCTCATGTCATTTCATTTTCTCAAAACAAAGCAAAACCAAAAAATGTTTCAGCTCATTTGGCTCCAGGTTACCTCAAAAGCATGAGCCCTTTTTCAGCCTGTGGTTAGATACCAAAGAAACAGCTGCAAATTTAAAATAAGGTAGTGTACCTGCTTCAGGTCTTTCTAAACCTTGTCAGGAATGCAAGATCACAACGAATTTGGGAGGAGATACATAGCCTCTGGGCCACAGGGAAAGAAATTGGTGAGAATCATGGGTTATAACCTTCCAAGGCCCCATCCCCTCCTTGAAGGTTCAGCCGATGAAAAACAGCCCCTTTCATGGCATGGGGTGATTTTATTTCTATTAATCTCCCTCAGCTGCCAGGGGATCCCACCCCTAGTTCTTGGGATACTCTCAGACCATCATTCAACTACCGACTCACTCTGGCTCCTTAGGAGGATTAGTTGTTACACAGCATAATTTAGTTTCTGCAAAATAGGACAAATTTTTTTTTTGTCTGTCTGCGTAGCAGTGCTCTGAGGGGGAAATTCAGGGAAACGTAGAATTGGATGATACTGCCAAAGTCTGTCAAATCCAGTTCCCCCTGTCCAGGTTGTATCACTCCAAAATCAGAGGATTTTAGGGCCATTGTTCATTTTCTAAAGGAAGAAACTAAGTGACATAACTCACTTACGTGACTATATTCCTAACAGCCTATGTGACATCTCCCCTCGTATAGCTAATAGGTTTGTCACATCTAGCATGTCCAGTTTCTCACATTATCCCCACCCTCCTTCCTCTCCATGTAAACATGCAGCTCCACATCCACCCATCCACTTGCTCAGGTTGTGCACAACCTGAGGGTCATGCGTGATTTCTCTCTCATCCAAGCCCCACATCCGGCCCATCAGTGAGGGTGGTCACCTCTGCCTTCCTAACCCTCTGCCACTCCCCTAAACCATGCTGCCATCTCCATTCACTTGGAACATTTAATGCTGCTAATACAAAAATCTCAGCTTCTACTCTTGATTCTCCTACAAAGTATTTTCCATTCAGCCATCATAGTTAATCTTCTGAAATGCAAATCTCATCATGACATTCCACTGCTTCAAGTCATCTAATGGATTCTCTTTCACTTAGAATAAAATTCAATCTCCTTTCCTTGGCCTCTTAGTCCTCTATGCAGAGATCAGGGTTTCTCAACCATGGACATTTGGGTTGGGTAATTCTTTTGGCAGGGGCTGTCCTGTGCCCTGTAGGATATTTGCATGCCAGCAGTAACCCCCATCCCAAATGGTGCCTCTACCTCTGGATCCAACTCACCAAACTCATCTGAAGCCACCTGCAACTTCCAATGCTTACCGTACCCTGATTCACCATGCTCTCACCCCAATGTCCCGCTTTCAGGCTTGTTCCCAAATTTACATTTGCTGCTCCCCTGCCTGAAAGGTCCTTCTCCCAGATCTGCACATGACCACCTCCCTCCCATCAACCAGGGCTCAATTCAAGTCTTTACCTCCTCAGAAAGACCTTCCCAACCATCCTGCCTAAGCAGCCCACCCTCCACCTGCCAACCCACCCTTTATTCTCTACCATTGCTCATTTTTATTTCCTTCATAGCACCAATTAGTACCTGAAATTATCCTATTCATTTATTTGCTTCTATCCATGAGCCTTTTCTGGACTATAAACTCTAGGAGTCTTCATCTACCTGCTCATTTCTGCTTCTCCAGTACCTACCTAGGGATTGCATACAGTAGGCATTCATTAAGTCATTGTTGAAGGACTCAATAAATGGATCGGTATGACTAGAACTCTTGTCTGCTATGGCTTTATACAGGAGTCCCACCAAGGCCCCAGTACAACTGGATCCATTTCAAGAGAGTGATGACCTATCATGAGAATACAGGCTTTCTGAGTTCAAATCCCAGATCTGTGATTCATCAGCTGCATGACCCTGGGCAAGCTGATTCACTCTCTCACCCTCTTTTTTCTTGTCCATAAAATGGGAATAAGAATGGTCACTTCCTCCTAGAATTGTTGCAGAGATTAAGTAAGATATAAATGCAAAACACACAGTGGTATTTTATATTTAAACATAAAAACAGTAAGTTCTATGTGTTTGGGGTTTGTTGATATGACATTGTTTCACTGATCAAGAACTTTTCAGGAAAAGATGACAACCACTGCAAGATGCAAAAGTCCACTGTCTCCTCATCCATCTACCCTGGGAGGAGAAGCAGTCCCACAGAACTTTCTATCAGGGACTTTTTCTCCTAAAAGCTATTTCCCTCCAGTTCAAATAAATCTGATTTTATCTTGGGCCCAAGCAGCGAACTACGTATGTAGTAGTAACTTTTAATAGCCCAGAACAATATAATTGCTACCTCTTAGCATTCTTTTCTCCAGGGTAAATAATTCTAACGTCTCAAATACCTACTTGTTTTTCTCACTTTCTGATCTCTTACATTCATTGTTCTCAATTTGGAAAAAGATCTAAATGAAGAAAAAGGAGAGCTGCTATTGCCATAGCAACTGGAAAGAGACAGACAACCCCGTCAGGATGAAATAAGAAAAGTGGAGTTGTTTATGTTTTGTTTTTTCCATTTTTCTGATTGAAAACATTCCATCGCTTTGAAATGGAGACACGTGACTGACACTGTCATTCTTATAAGGTGCCTCTGGATTCTTCCCTCTCAAGCCCCTGATGGAAAGGGGGAACTGTCAGAGTCTGATGAGAGAAGGTGCTTGGTGACATCTCTATTGAAGAGAATCTCCCATTTTATCACTTTTAAGGCTGAGTTTTGTGTTCATCCAACATAGTGCACAGCCTCTCTCCCTACTTTCTGTCTTGGTTTGCATTATAGTGGGGCACCTGCCTCCTCCTCAGCTAAACTGAAAAACTCTTAAAAGATCAAGAATTGTGTTTATTGCCTGTATTTAAAAAAAAATTTTTAATCATACAATTCAAAGAACCTTATACAATAACTCAAACAATCTACATACATCCTCCCTTTGCATCACCCCTAATTCTACAGCACACACGCACATATACATATACATTTTTGTTAACATAAACAGAATTTCACTATCTACACTGTTCTGAGAATTGCTTTATTCACATCACAGTGCAGATATCAATATATTATTGCCCCACCTCTTCTCATTTTGCCTAATATTATCTTTTATCAATCCTTTATTTTCAGATTTTATATATATTTTTGCCTTAGTTTATCACTTACAAATAATATGTAAATAATGTTTTTATTTTTTAATCCTGCTGTGTGGTGATTTCATAGAATGATTAAAAGAGTTTTGGCATTAAGCAGCAAAAGAAGCCTGAGTTTGTGTCTAGCTCCTACACTGGAAGCAAATGGCTTCATCTCTCTTAAAACTTCAGTTGTCTCATCTCTAAGAAAAGAGTAAACGTAGAACCTACCTTTGCAGGATTTAGTGTTAGCTTTTTGTTGTTGTTGTTAAAGATTTACTTATTTATTTTAGAAAGACAGTACATGCATGAGTCAGGGGAGGGGCAGAGGAAAAGGGAGAGAGAATCTCAAGCAGACCACCTACTGAGTACAGAACCTGATGCAGATCATGACCTGAGCAGAAACCAAGAGTTGGATGCTTAACTGATTGAGCCATCCAGGTGCCCTAGTGTCAGCTTTTAATAAAAGCAGCTATCTAAAGTCTAAAATATGGTAAATACACACTAGATGATGGCTATAGATTCTACCTTTTTATAGAGAAATTTAACTCATTTACATTTATTCTGAATACTAACACTTGAGTTTATTTTTGCTACCATATTTCAGGTTTTCTATGGTTGTCTTTCTTAATTTTTTCCCCTTTCCTTCCTCTAACTTTTGTGGGATTCATGTTTTCTTTGCTCAATTTTTCTAGTTGTTTTGGAGATATATAGATCGATCTATCTATCTATATGGAAAGGGGGAAAGGTATAGATACCTATCTATATATCTCCAAACATATATGTAATACTTAGATACAAATTTAAATTCTGATTTTCTCTCCATGGTGGTAGTTAATCAATATCTATATTCTCCTTCTGTGACCCTTAGCTTTCACTTCTCTCCCCAGCTGCCCCTCCTACTCCCTGAGTTGAAAGCAGCTGGGGTTTTTATTCTAAACTGTTGCCCTATTTGCATTATGCGTTAAATTCTTTACCCTTAATTATTTGTTGTGCTATTCCTGTGCTTTTTCAAGCCCCAGATCCTCCTTTTTTCTTTGAATTTCCATTTTCATTTTTGCTGGAGCACATCCTGAACTAATACTTTCAGAGATGGTCTCTGAACAACACAATTCCTAGATATATGTAGAGATGACAATGTCTTTAATGTCCCCATACTTGACTAATAGTTTGAATAGAGAGTTTCAAGTGCAACATAAGTTTCTGAGAATTTCTAATTCTATTTTTTTTCTAGGATCCAGTGCTGATGTTGAGAAATCTGATGCTAATTTAATTCTCTTTTATTTCTTGGAAGCTTGTTTCTTCCCTTCTGGAAGTTTCAAGAATGTTTTCTTCATTCTTGGGGTACTATAGTTTACCTAATGTGTCCTGGTTAGTTTTTATTGTTATTATTGATACTGTTCAGCACTCAGTGCTTCCGTCTTCAGCTCTAGGAAATTTTCTTCTATTGCTTCTGTCATCATACTCTCCCTTTCATTCTCTTAACTTCTTTTGGAACATCTATTTGATTAAGTGTGTAACTTAAAGTCCTATCTTCCCTGTCTCTTATGCTTTACACCTCTGGATCCTTTATTCTATATTCTGGAAGAGTCTTCTATTTCTGTCTTCAAACCTCTTGTTGACTTGACTTTTGTTTTACAATCCTACTTTAAATTTCTAGGCCCTCTAATTTCCCATTTTTCATAGTGGCTTTCTATGGTTGTGACAGACTCCTGAATCTCTCTGAGGAATTGATAGTAATGGCAATCTTTTCTTCCTTCCCTCATTCATTCTTTCTCAGAAGTTATTTTTTGTGTTTGGTGGGTTTGACAGCTCTCTTGTGATGTTGGTTTTTCTCAAATACTTAATGATTTTTTTCCACTTTTATTTTGCAAATGAGGGTTTAGAAGGAAAATATTTGGCAGGTAGACCAGATTTCTTTACCTCGAGTAAGATCTTTATTTACCTGGCAGCAAATCCAGGTTTTGATCCTAGAAGCTCTTCCACAGGAGATTTTGTAGGTTAGATGTGGGGTGTGCAGTCACACATGGTGGTGTGGCAGACTTCACGGTGTTTCCCATGATCCCTGCCTCCTGCCATTTGGGTCCTTTTATTACCCCATCCCATTGGGTGTGTGGTGACTGACTTCTAAGCAATAGGATATGACAAGGTGATGGGTCCCAGGATCACATTACATAATGTAAGACTCTTTCATGTTAGCAGACTTGAGAGTCTCCCTCCTCTCTCCATTACTGAGTTTGAAGAAACAAGCTGTCATAAATCCTATAACTATAAGGAAATGAATTCTGGCAACAACCTCAGGAAACCAGGAACAGAACCTTCCAAGGTGAGGCCTCTAAAAAGGACGAAGTCATGGCTGACAGCTTGATTGCAGCCTTGCAAGACCCCAAACAGATGATCCAGTTGGGCTATGCCCAGACGATTGACCCAGAGAAACTGTGAGAAAATGTGTGTTAAGCTGCTAAGTCTGTGATAGTTTGTTATGCAGCAATAGGTGACTAATAAAATTTTTGGCCTCTGGATGAAGGACTCCCTTCTCCTCTTGGGGATATTGGTTAATTGGGTGAGTCATCCCATTTTTCTATCCCCAGGGCCCACTTGGAGAGTTTCCTTCTAGGAAACACACACACATACACACACACACACACACACACACACACAGAGTAAAGAGGTACATTTTCAGCTCTATCCTGAAGTCAAAGCCTGGAATCAGTAGTTCTAAATCCCTTTTTGCTATAGAAAACAGTAAAACTAAAGCAGAGCAAAATAAAAATGAGTGGCCATTTTCATGGTTGAAAATAGATGCAAAATACCTAGATAAAATATTAGTGAATAGAATTCAACAAGACATAAAAATATAATAAATCATGAGCCAGTAGGATTCATTTCAGAAATGCAAAGACAAATTAGTATTAAGAAGATTTAAGAAATTATTCATCAGAATCATCAGAGAGTTTAGTATATTATAAGGCAACATTTCAATTTAGTGGTAAAATTATAAATTATTAAATAAATGGTATAAAGACTGCTGGCTAGTCTTTTAAGTGAATGGTGCTAGATTGTCTTCTCATTTTTTATATTTAACAAATCTCAAAAGGACAAAAAAAATAAGTAAAAAAAATTACTTGAAACAAAGATGGATTTTAAAATAAATTTGGAACGGGAAATCTTTGCAACTGTGGCACAAAATCTAGAAGCCATAAAAGAAAAGATTAAATACAGACAAATAAATTGACCTCATAAAAAAATTTTAATGTCTGCACAGCAAAAAATACAAACTGGTACAGCTGATTATCTGTTTTGTGAGGAAAGAGAAAGGATCTGAGGTTTAAATATGTGTAAACCCAGTGAGCCAGGAGAGTGGCCTGGCCTGAATGGAGAGTGATTGATATATCAGATACAAGGTGGGTGGACATGTGGAAATGCCTAGTGGGTGGATATATTCCTGCCCACTACAGAACATCCACCAGAGACAAAGCACTACACATCTTGGGAGGCAAAATGCTACATCATTTGACATCAGTCAATATTTGTCATAAACCACCCCAGTCCTGGCACAGTGGGTACATCCAATAACTGATCTACAGGAGAACAAAAAGTTTCATTCCCCAACTGACGACAACTCTGAAGGGTAACTCATGCTTCAAAATTATCTGTAGGGTCAGTTGAGGTCTCTGCTGAGACTGCATCTTAGCTCAGTTTTTCCCTGTGCCCATCCTGCCTTCCTCCTTTCCTTCTGGACTTGCTGATTCCAATAACATGCTCTAATAACCACCCCCCACCGAGTCTACTTCCTGGGGAACCCAACATACAGCATGCACAAACAACATTTGAGAGTGCTTATTTCCCACACCCTGGCCAGCGGGATATATGTCACTCTTAATTCTTTCCAGTTTGATGGGTCAAAAGTATTATCTCTCTGTTGTTTAAATTTGGAGGAACAGAGACACTTTCATATCCCTTACTGTCATTGGCAGCATACACTGAAGCAACATTTTTCAGAGGGCAACTTGACAAAAATATAAAAATTGGAAATTAAATGCCCTTTTTAACTTGAGGTGTTTTAAAGATTTTTAATTTATATTTTGAGATAATTATAGTTTCACATGAAATAATACAAAGAGATCCCATGTACTCTTTATCCAGTTTCCCCAGTGATAACATTTTGTAAAACTAGCGGATAATGGGGCACCTGGGTGGCTCAGTGGGTTAAAGCTTCTGCCTTCGGCTCAGGTCATGATCTCAGGGTCCTAGGATCGAGCCCCGCATCGGGCTCTCTGCTCAGCGGGGAGCCTGTCTCTCTTTCTGACTGCCTCTCTGCCTACTTGTGATCTCTATCTGTCAAATTAATAAATAAAATCTTAAAAAAAACAACAACTAGTGTGTAATATCACAACTGGGATACTAGCATCGATACAATCCATTCATCTTATTGAGATTCCCCATCTTACTTGTATTCCTTTGTGTGTATGCGCATGTGTGTGTGTGTATTTAGTCCTACAAAATTTCACACTTGGATTCACATATCCCCATTAGGATTCACCACCACAGTGAAGACAATGAACAGCTCCAACACTACCAGGGTCATTCCTGCTGCCTTTAATGACCAGTCCTACATGCCCCCAACTCTCTACCACCCAACCCTGACCATCACTAATCTGCCTTCCACTTCTAAAACTCTGTCATTTAAAAATGTTATATATAAAGGGAATTATAGAGTATGGACCTTTTAGGATGGGCTTTGTTCACTCAGCATAATTCCATAGATTCTTCCCAATTGTAGTGTGTACCAATAGTCTATTCCTTTTTATCGCTGAGGTGTATTCCATGGTTTGGAATGCAAAACAAGCCACAATATGTTTCACTATTCCTGTGGTGAAAGATATCTAGGCTGTTTTAACCTAGCAATTCAAGATCTAGACATTTAACCCCCAAATACAGTGACACAAAGGCAAAGAAGTGTTTACAATAGCAAAAAGAAAAAGAAAAAACACAAAAGAAAAAAGTAAAGAAAAAAATGAAAGAAAAAAAATCCGAAGTTCATCAGTAGGGACCTAGTTAAACAAACTGCATTAATTCACCTAATGTATATGTGCCCCTTTGGAGATATTCCATATATATAATTGAGTTACAGAAGAATAAACAGAATATGCTCCATATGTGGTTTAGGGTTTTTTTTAAGTGTTACTGACAGCCAAGGGAGCAATGAGAACAATGTTTTCATGTTTCAGTTAATACCATTCTGTAATTCTATGTCCTGTCCAGTATTTATCTGTCCAGTATTTATCTTCTTACATTTCCTCATGTTACATTGGGTAGACCCTCACTAGAATTGTAATGATTGGTAGTTAAAGCAAACATCCAATGTGTTTCTTCTTACTTTAATGACAACGTTTCTAAAGATTCACCATTGGGACGCCTGGGTGGCTCAGTGGGTTAAAGCCTCTGCCTTCAGCTCAGGTCATGATCTCGGGGTCCTGGGATTGAGCCCCGCATCGGGCTCTCTGCTCAGTGGGGAACATGCTTCCCTTCCTCTCTTTCTGCCTGCCTCTCTGCCTACTTGTGATCTCTGCCTGTCAAATAAATAAATAAAATCTTTAAAAAATATAAGAAAAAAATAAAAATAAATAAAGATTCACCATTAATATAATATTTGCTGTATATTAGCATAGGGAATATAGTCAGTGGTATTGTAATAGCATTGGTTGGTGACAGATGGTAGCTACATAGCATAATGTACAGAGTTGTCAAATCACTATGTTGTACACTTGAAATTAATATAACATTGCGTGTCAATTACACTTCAATAAAAAAAATTTGCTGTATATTTATGGTAGATACCCTTTGTATCTATTTCTTGTTTTTAATCCTGAAAGGATGCTGTATTTTAGCTAATGTCTTCCCAGTACCCACTGAATTTTTTTCCCCCTTCAATCCCTAAATACAGTAAGGTACATTGATTTCCCAACTTGAATTTCTCAGATAAATTCTACTTGATCAAGATATATTATTCTTTTGATACATCACTAGATTCAATTATCTGGTATTATTTAGAGTTTGGGCCTCTACATTCATAAGTGAGATTAGCCTGTAATTGTAGTTTCTTGCCTTGAAATCAGAAATAAACTAGCCTTATAAAGTAAGACTGGTGGGGCCCCATGTTCTCCTACACTCTGAAATGTAAGATGGGAGGGAGCTCTTCTTTGAGATTCTGTAGAGCTTGCCTATATAACTGCAAAAGGCTTGTGTCCTGGGTGATAAGTAGGGCAGATTGACAGATGGATCTTTAACTACTTATTTTTTGTTAAGAATTTTCTATTGGCTTTCTTGGACCACTTTTTGTGATTTATATTTTCCTTGACATCTTTGTCCATTTTATCTAGGTTTTCAAATGGTTTGGTATATAAAGTTATATAGTTGGATCATATCATTCATATATTTATTATGTGATTTCAACTATACATGCTCTATTACATTTTTTAAATCTTTTTAAAGAAAAGAAAAGGGGGAAAAGGGGAGGTAAACAATTCAAACTATGTGGGTAATTCCTTCTGTTATTCCAATTAAAGAAGTTATGTCTCATATGAGCAAGATGTGAATCTGCTATTCATGCAGTCAGCCTGTTTCAACATTAGAGTATCTCACCACTCCAAGTGTAATTCAATAGTTTAAAGATATGTTTCATATAAGTCAGTCATGAATCATAAATATAATGATGGAATTCAAAGCTGAAGAAAAATCATTTGATTTTTGCAAGAGCATATCTATCTCCAACATTAGCCCAGCTTAAAAAAGAATTTCAGTGGCAATTTTCATTATTTGCAGTTCCTACCTCACCCTCTGACTTCAGCTAAGATGCTACACAAAGAAGTCTTCTAATTTTAAAAATCTCCTCTGCATCCATGCCTCTCTCTTGTCATGCATAATACCATTTGTGTCTTCTCTCTTTGCCTTAATCACCCTTGCCCAGAGTTTGTGTGTTTTTATCATTCTTTCAAACACTCCAGCTTTGGGATTTATTGATTGTCTCAACTATTGGTTTTTTGTGGTTTGTTTCATTTATCTCTGCTTTTATTTTTATTAACTTGATTCCTCTATTTTTTTCAGGTTATTTCATTTTTGTTTTCTTGTCCACTGTTGCTGGAGTGTAGTTTGGGATTTCAAAGGGAAATTCAGCAGTCCTTAAAAAAAAAAAAAAAAGTACAGCCATTCTGACCCAGCAATTTCACATCTCTGAATCTACACTAGAAAAGGAGTCACACATTTGTCCAAAGATGCTATATAAACACTTTCTTTTCACTTTATTGTTTATAAAAAAAGGAAAAACCTAAAAGTACATCAATATGAATATAACTTACGATCCTATGCTATACTGAAATAGAATAGTATATAGCAGATAAAAAGAGAAAAGTAGAGCTCCACAAATGCTGCTTTATCTCCTTTTCTCTCCAAGTAGCTATCTAGTTGTCTTTAAGCCATTTACTGAACATTTTTTCTCCCACCACTTGGATATGCTACCCTTGTAACATACTAAATACTCATCTGTTCTTGGATCTGTATTTCCACACTTTATTTCACGCCATTGAGCTATCAGTCTACCCCCTCTGTCTATATTCTGCTGTTATAAATTTTGTTGTTTTATAATGTATTTTAATATACAATGGAGCAGGTTATTTCTCATTATTCTTCTTCTAGAGAACGTTCCTGGTAATTGCTGCAAGTTCCAAGGGGGAAAAAATACTATTGAAATTTTGATTGAAATTGCATTGAATTTATGGATTTATTTAGTGAAAATTGACATCTCTACAATTTTGAGTCTTCCTATTCAAGTGTAAGGCTTGACACTCCATTGACTCAAATCTTCTTTTATGGCCCTCAATAGAGGTTTATAGTTTTATTCATATAGATCCTTCACATAGCTTGTTAAGTTTATCCCTAGATATTTATGACTACTGTCTCACAAGAATGTGGTATTCAGTATTTCCAAAACTGAACTTTTAATCTGTCTCCTCAAATCTGTTCCTTTGCCAGATCCTCCCCAGTGCAATTAGGACATCTGTGTTCACCTGGTGCAATCACCAGGAATCTGAGTTCTCCTTCAACCTCACATCCAAGTCACATTCAAATCTAACCATACTTTTTCTATAAAATAGATCTCAATCCTTTTCATCTACACTATCACTCTTCCCCTAAGCCAAGCCACTATCTTAACTTACTGCAATAACTTGATAACTACTCTATGTCCTCTGTTCTTCTGTTCTTTACATAGCAACTTCTTTTTATTTTATTTATTTATTTAATTTATTTATTTATTTATTTTAAAGATTTATTTATCTATTTTAAAGATTTTATTTATTTGACACAGAGAGAGAGAAGTCACAAGTAGGCAGAGGGGCAGGCAGAGAGAGAGGGGGAAGCAGGCTCTCTACTGAGGAGATAGCCTGATGCGGGGCTCGATCCCAGGATCCTGAGATCATGACCTGAGCTGAAGGCAGAGGCTTAACCCATTGAGCCACCCAGGCGCCCCTTGCAAGATCTTTTTAAAAATAATTTATTTATTTTAGAGACAAAGGGAGAGAGAGAGAGAGAGCATGGTGGGGGGTGGGTAGCAAATGGAGAGGAAGAAAGAATCTCAAGTGGACTCTTTGCTGAGTGTGGAGCCCAACACGGGGCTCAGTCTCACAACCCTGAGATCACAAGATGAGCCAAATCCAAGAGTCAGGTGTTTGGGGTGCCTGGGTGGCTCAGTGGGTTAAAGCCTCTGCCTTCGGCTCAGGTCATGATCCCAGAGTCCTGGGATGGAGTCCCCCATTGGGCTATCTGCTCAGTAGGGAGCCTGCTTCCTCCTCTCTCTCTGCCTGCCTCTCTGCCTACTTGTGATCGCTGTCTATCAAATAAGTAAATAAAATCTTTAAAAAAAAAAAAAAGAGTCAGGTGTTTAACCAACTGAGCCACCCAGGCACTCAAGTGGCATCTTTTTAAAAAGCCAAATTGACCACATCACTCTCATGCTTAAAAGCCTCCAATGGCTTTGTGCTGCATTTAGATGCAATTCAACATCTTTAACAAGGGCAATAAGACCCTAAATAATCTGTCCTTTATCTATCAGTCACTTCAACCTTATATCCCACCACTATCCTTCTCATTCATGATACCCAAGCCCCAGTGGACCTATCACAGTTCTTCAAATTCTTGTGGTTAATTAAATAATTGTTTCTATTTCTTCATTTTCTCCATGTAATAGAATTATACATCTCAGTGTCTGATATTGGACTTGACCATGTGATTTGCTTTGGCCAATAGAATATAAGTTAACAGTGTGTGAATGGACAGACATGGTTTGGCTTGGATTTCTGCCATCTGGCATGAGAACACTCTGATTAGCTGCTGGTCCCAATGGAGAGATGAGTGCAACAGACCTGAGCCTACCCTGTTTGCCAAACTAGCCCCCACCAACAGTGAACACTGTTGAGCAGAACAATAGATATTTATTGTTTTAGGCCACTAAGATTTGGGGATTGTTTGTTACACAGCATTCATCACAGCAATAGTTCATTAATGCGCTAGTTCTTTCCTACCTCAGGGACTTTGTTGTATGTATGCCTGCTTCTCTAGACTGTGAATTTTATAAGGACTACATCTGTGTCTGTTCTATTTACCTCTGTATAGCTGGGGCCCAGCATAATACTCATTATATGGTAGTGGCTAGATAAGTATTCATGAGAAAAGTTATTGATATAGTAAATACTACCTTTGATTCTATTAAATTTTATAACACTGTTCAGGTATATAATTGTTTTTATCTATTCTGTTATCAGTCATTTCACTAAGCTTGTATTGGTCCTAATTATTTTCCAATTCATTCTTTTGGGTGTCTGTAACTAAAAGCATATCTGTAGTGCTAGTCTATTAAACCGTGGTCCTGACAAACCATGCCTCTTGGTATTCACACTCTTGTGTAGCCCCTTGCTTGATTCTGCACTGGGCCTCTGACTTGCTTTTTTAATCAACAGACTGCAGTAGGGATAGCACTGTGAGCAAGAATTAAGGAAGCCCAGAAGGTTCTAGTTTTTTGCTTTTGTGGGTCTGGATCTACCCTGTAGAAGTCTGGCTCCCCTGCTGGTGGGACCGCACGAAAAGGCCATATAAAGAGAGAGGAGCGAGTACCACTCTGATTGGCATAATATGAGCAAGTAATAAAATGGTTGTTGTCTTAAGCCAAAGAGCCTTGGGGTAATTTGCTACACATCAATACATAATTGAAACATCTGTAAATAACAAATTTGAAGAAAAAAATAAGAGAGAGAGATAAACCAGGAAACGGACACTTAGCTAGAGCGAACAAAGTGATGGTCACCAGAGTGGGGGTGCTAGGGTGAGGGGTGAAACAGGTGATGGGGATTAAGGAGTGCACTTGTCCTGATGAGCACTGGGTGTTATATGGAGGTGCTGAATCATTAAATTATGTACCAGAAATGAATATAACACTATATGTTAACTCAGTGGAATTTAAATAAAAACTTAAAGAAATAAAATAGATTTGAATTTAAAATCAACTTTTGTCCCCAATTAAAATTGTTATGCTACTTTATACTATTGTCTAAATGTTTTGACTGGGGGGCACCTGTGTGGCTCAGCTGGTTAAACATCTGACTCTTGATTTCAGCTCCAGTCATGAGTTGTGGGATTGAGCCCCACATTGGGGAGTCTGCTTGAGATTCTCTCTCTTCCTCTCCCTCTGGCCCCTCCAACTCTGGGGCCTCTCACTCTCTCTCTCAAATGAATAACTAAATCTTTACTAAATAAATAAATAAATTTGATGGCCAATTCTTTGATCCCATTTTGTGATCCATCTGAAAAATAATATATCTTAATTTGCTGAGGAAAGTAAAATTTGGAGAAATGGCATCAAAATATTCATATTGGTTATTTCCTAAGCATGCCATTATATGAGGAGGGACTTCCAACTTCCATTATATTTTTCTGCTATTTCTAAATTTTATATATAGTGTTCATTGCTTATATACTAAAAAATTATTTAGTGGTGAATGTAGGTGTCATTTTATTCCTCAATTCATGTTTTACTGCTAATCAAAATGGGGCTTTTTTTGCTGTGTATAAATGTGAATTTTACATATTTTGCCATGTTAGGTATATGTCCATTTTTGTGGACCAATGTTTTGGTGGACCAACATGTAACCAAATGTTTAAAATCAGCATTGGACTTTGAAATTTATTAAATGTGATTTTGCATTTGACTAAATTAAATAGTTTTTCCCCCCTTGATTTATTAACATGGTAATTTACATAACCTAATATTGACTAATCCTTGCATTACTGATTCTTATGGTAAAAGAACATTCCTCTAAATGCAGTAGGGAGTCAGCCACAGGAGGATTCCATGAGGCAGGATTAGGGCTTGAGAGAGAAGCATATCAGTGTCCCCAGTCCCTTCCAGATGGCCCGATAGATAGGAATTCCCTTGCCCAGAATGCAAGCACCTTCTGCATTACTTTTTAAAAGATGTTATTTACTTATTTGAAAGAGAGAGAACAACCAGTGGGGAGGGGCAGAGGGAGAGAGAGAGAGAAGCAGACTCCTCACTGAGCAGAAGCCCAATGCAGGGCTTGATCCCAGGACGCAGAGATCATGACCTAAGCTGAAGGTAGACACTTAGCCAACTGAGTCTTCTGCATTATTTAAGGAAACCCCACCTTCTGCATTATTTAAGGAAAACTCAATTGTCCTACATATTCCCACACCAAATCCCCTGTGATCATAATCTTTCATTGCCTGAGCCACAGTGATTTTCACTTGTGCTGAAAGAACCACACTAATCAATCTAGACAACTGAATAGTTGAGGCAAACAGCGTGAGAGGTAGGAGGCTGAATATAGGAGGAACTAACACCAAATGAAGTAAAGTTAACACAAGAATCAGAAGAGAACTCTGAAATAAGTATAGTTAATGTATGAAAAGATATTTCAGTCAATATCACATTCTTAAATCAAAATCCGGCTGCCAACAATAAAAATAAGCAGAATTCTTGGAAATTTAAATAGTGGTTTGTTAAAATTAAAAACCTGGCATAAAAGCTGAATAGCAGGACAAACACATATGAAGACCAATTTAGGAATCTGGAAAACTGAAATAGTTTATTCTCCAGAAAGCAGTCCTAAAGTAAAAGTAAGGGTTTTTCTATACCTGACACTGTCTCCCTCCTTCCGATGCTGCTCTGGAAAATATGGAGGCAATCTGATGACTGAGATGAGAGGAGAAGTCTGAACTTTCTCCTTCCCCAATGTGGACTGCCAGCTCAAGTATGCCCTAGAGCATGAAGACAGAGATTTCACTTTGTAAAAATCTCTAAATTGAAATCTCTAAATTGAATTTGAAGTATTACATGGGATATATTTGCTAAATTAAGACTTTTCTATGGCTTGAGATGAGCGGAGACCTGATTAACAATGACCTTGAAAGTCATGGGGCTTCCCTGGGATTTCTCTCAGGGTTATGTAAAGGATTTGAACAGATAGTGGAAAACAAAAACAAAATCATTACAAAGCTGTGATCACCAAGACAGCATGGTACTGGCACAAAAACAGACACACAGACCAGTGGAACAGAGTAGAGAGCCCAGATATGGACCCGCAACTCTATGGTCAATTAATCTTCAACAAAGCAGGAAAGAATATACTGTGGAAAAAAGACAGTCTCTTCAATAAATGGTGTGGGAAAATTGGACAGCTATGTATAGAAGAATGAAACTCAACCATTCTCTTACACCATTCACAAAGATAAACTCTAAATGGATAAAAGACCTCAGCGTGAGGCAGGAATCAAACTCCTAGTGGAGAACATAAGCAGTAACCTCTTCGACATAGGCCACAGCAACTTCTTTCAAGACACATCTCCAAAGGCAAAGGAAACAAAAAGAAAAATGAACTTTTGGGACGTCATCAAGATCAAAAGCTTCTGCACAGCAAAGGAAACAGTCAACAAAACAAAGAGGCCACCCATGCAGTGGGAGAAGATATTCCCAAATGACACTACATACAAAGGGCTGATATCCAAGATCTATAAAGAACTCCTCAAACTCAACACATACAAAACAGATAATCATGTCAAAAAATGGGGAAAAGACATGAACAGACACTTCTCCAAAGAAGACATATAAATGGCTAACAGACACATGAAAAAAATGTTCATCATCATTAGCCATCATTAACCAGGGAGATTCAAATCAAAACCACATTGAGATAATACCTTACACCAGTCAGAATGGCCAAAATTGACAAGACGGTAAACAACAAGTGCTGGAGAGGATGTGGAGAGAGGGGAACCCTCATACACTGTTGGTGGGAATGCAAGTTGGTGCAGCCACTTTGGAAAATAGTGTGGAGATTCCTTAAGAAGTTAAAAATAGAGATACCCTATAACCCTGTAATTGCACTACTGGATATTTACCCCAAAGATACAGAGGTAGGGAAAAGAAGGGCGATCTGTACCCCAATGTTCACAGCAGCAATGGCCACAGTTGCCAAACTGTGGAAAGAGCCAAGATGCCCTTCAACAGACGAATGGATAAAGAAGATACAGTCCATATATGCAACGGAGTATTGTGCCTACATCAGAAAGGATGAATACCCAACTTTTGTATCAACATGGACGGGACTGGAGGAGATCATGCTGAGTGAAATAAGTCAAGCAGAGAGAGTCAATTATCACATGGTTTCACTTACTTGTGGAGCATAAGGAATAACACGGAGGACTTTGGGTGGAGAGGAGAAGGGAATTGGGGGAAGTCGGAGGAGGAGATGAACAACGAGAGACTGTGGACTCTGAGAAACAAACTGAGGGTTTTGGAGGTGAGGGTGTGGGGTATTGGGTGGGCCTGGTGGTGGGTATTAAGGAGGGCACATATTGCATGGAGCACTGGGTGTGGTGCATAAACAATGAATCTTGGAACCCTGAAAAAATTAAATTAAATTTTAAAAAATAGATTTGGAGGCCCCAAACCTCAGAGAGTTGGTCCCTCCCTCAGGGTGGGGGTCCCAGCAATTAGCATTTTAAACAAGGCCCTCCCCAAATGATTCTGATCAAACCGGCTTCCTACACATGAATAATACTCTTCAAACCCACTGCTCAGCATACAATTGCTTTCCTCTGTGCCTTAATGTAAGCTTTTCATTTCTTGTAAAAGTCTCTACCTTTACTTCAACAGCCTTAAGTGCCTTTTCTTTGCAAAGTCCTCTTGGATTCCCTTCTGAATTTCCATTTTCTTCCCTTCCTTGTAGGAAGGGAGGCACTTGTAGCCTCCCCAAATTTTAGCATTCTGGTTAAAAGCACAGACTTTGGAGTAAAACAGGGGTGTAGGTCCCAGCTTGACCACTTATTAGCTGTGCAAGCTTCACCAAATTGCCTAAACTCCCTAAGCTTCATTTTGCTCACCTATAAAATGAAAATAGTGCAGGTGGAATGATATGGTGTCTAGAATTTCCTTTTTTCATTATGTAGATGGGGAGAGTGAGTGGTGATATGAATAAATCAAGACAATTATCAGTTATAGGTTGTTAATGATTCAAGTTGGGTGACGAGTGCCTAGGGGTTCATTATATCATTGTGTCTATTTTGTGCATGTTTGAAATATCCATAATAAAAGAAAAATAATTTTAAAATATGAATGCCCCATCAGAAAAAAACTATCTAATCAAAAGGAATTGTAGACATCCATGAAAAAGATAACAAGTAGGCCAATGATTTTAAATGTTTGGTCTTTCTAATAATTTTTTTAATATAAATGAGGTAAAGATGATCTCTTAAGTGATATTAAATGGTAGTAAATAAAATAATGGATATAAAGTACCTATCCCAGTATCTACCATGTTAATTTTCAATAATTTATTTAAATTTCTTCTATATATCAAGGCAACTTGTGTATACATGTTACCTCCCCTCCCTGAGCTACAGTGTGAACAACTAAGAGAAGAAAGTGTTCCAGTCTTAAAAGTGCCCATAATGCCTAGTACATGCACTTGGCCCAAACTAGGTACTCAGTAAATATTTGTGGAATGGGAATTATTTATTTGACAAACATTTACATGGCACATACTGTGTGATTGGTACTATTCTAAGCACTTCACAAATATAAATCTGTTAATCAAGGACTAGCCCAACGAGGCCCTCTGTCTTAAAGATGAGAAGCCAGAAACAGCAAGATGAGTAACGTGTCCAGGATAATACAAGAGGAAGTGGCAGAGCTGACATCTGAACTTGGACATGCACTTGACAAGCACCAGCCCCCAGGCCTCATAATAGTTGCACTGTTCTTTATGAATGTTGCCCTCACCCCACCCCCAGCTCCTAATGTGGGAGCTGCAACCAGCCTGCCTTGTGAATGAGAACATTCGGTTTCACTGAGTGGAGCCTTTGGGACAGAGTTTCTATCCAAGAATCCCTGAAATGGCAAATGCAGGATGCAGAGTCCCAAGAGCTGAAAAGAGAACATTACAGACAATAAATCTAAAGGAGTCAGACATGAGAATTGAGGTCAGAGTTGCAGAACAGGTTAAGAGTTGAAACCAGGGACAAGGAAGGGAGAAGAAAGCAAGTGCTGGGTAAAGAAACCAGAAAAGAAGAAGAAGAGGATGGAGAAGGAGTGGAGAGGGAAGAAGGATGGGAAGCAGGGGGAGGAGAAGGAGGAGGAAGAGGGGGAGGAGAAGGGAAAGAAGAAGGAGAAAGAGAAGAAGAAGAAGAAGATGAAGAAGAAGAAGAAAAAGAAGCAGCAGCAGCAGGAGAAGGAGAAGAAGAAAAATTAGAAGAACAACAACAACACTAGGGAGGGAGGGAGGGAAATCAGCAAGGGCGGGATCATTTTCTTTTCAAGTAGGCTCCAGGCCCAGCATGGAGCCCAATGCAGGGCCTGAACCTACGACTTCAAAATCAAGACCTGAGGTGAGATCAAGAGTTGGACGCTTAACCGACTGAGCCACCCAAGCGCCCCAAGCATATGACTGTACACATATGCAGTGTAGAGAGAAGAGCATATGGAGACAGCTCATATGACCCATGGGGGCCACTACACACAACTTCCCCCCAGATCTACCTTCAATGGCATCACACTGGTGGCTTGAACTCAGCCATGGAGAGAATATTTACACCAGGGAAATTGGCAAACACTACAAATTAGAACTTTTTAATTTTTTTAGCAAATACATTTCCCAGCACACCACTGGGTTTGTCCCAGGTGATCGGCTGGTCTTAATCATAAAAAATTTGAGTTGTCTTTTTTGGCAGGCAGGTTCATTGTGTTTCAGTAGAACACATTTGTTCACATGGCCATGAAGAAAGAGCAATGAATAAATGCAGCATGAGTGAATCTTCGCGAGGAGATTCCCAATAAGAACTCTTAAAGGAGAGCCATTATAAGCAATTTTGGTAATTGCAGCCTTTCAGGTGGCAAATGAGAGAGGCATCCCCTACAGACTGCAGTCAAGAACTCAAGCATCATTATTCAATCATAGACATCTCTCTGTGAAGCACAGTAAATAGACATTTCCAGGGCATTTCGCAACAAGCCAAGTTTTTGCAACATCCTTCCCCTTCCAGCAAGGAGAGTGGGCAGGTTCATGATGCGCATTTCTCTACCAAAAGAAACTCATGAACAAACGTGGATGGAACCACCCCCGCAGACCAAGGCTGTCCTGTTGCTCCAGGATCCCATATACAAGCAGGACACTGGCACATCTCACACCTCGGTGTCTCTCCACCAAAACCATTTCAGCTGGGTCAATCAAGGCATGTGTTACTAATCTTTAACATCTTTAACAGGAAATGTTAGTTTGGTACACATCTACACCAAGGTGGGATTACAAATCAGCTATGAGAGCTAATAACATACTTTCTGACTCTTAAATGGTGTACAACCATGTTGTCAGTCCAGGAGTGCTGAAAAATGTAAACTGGAGAAATTCTAGGATATGCTTAACAAAAAAAAAAAAAAAAAAAAAAAAAAAGCCAAGCAGCCTGCATTGATTTTTCAACTCATTTTGAACTTTGCAGATCCGTACTTTAGAGAAGTCAATGTATAACCTAGCTAAATATTTTTAATAGGTACTTTAGAAAGCTTGAGAAAATGTGACTGCTCCTTTAAGATCTATTATCAGAGCAGCAAGGTAATAAAACAGCTGCAGCTAAAACCTGCAGTTCCAAGTTGAACTTGGAAGTTGCAAGTCCTGGCACCTAACAGGGGCTTGGTAAACACTTGGTGTTGAATAAAGGCAGTGGAGTTATAAAAAGAAAGTCATGAAGCTTACAGGAACATGCCATTTTTCTTTTTCCAGCTTATGCCAAGCTGCTGAAAAAGAAAACTTGATTAGTGAGGAATCAGATGTCCTCCTTTCTTGGAAAGAAGTCTCAGAGAAGGCAAAGCAAGCAGGATGCTAGAGGCACTAATAGTAATTTAAAAATTAGGAAGCAAAAGAATCCCTTCTCACCAATGAATGAAAGCAGGGCCTCAGGGGCTTCTCAGGAAAGAGGAAGACATTCTTCTGTAAGGACTGTTGACTTTATAGATGCTCTGAAGTTCAACCCACAGGAGCTGAGCATGATCTTGCATGATTTCAGGTTTTGAAACTTATCCTTCTTTTGAGTCCTAGCAGTACAATGAGGATTCAATGAAATTTGATGATGAGCAGCTGAACTGTAGAAAGAAAAATGCTAAATCATATAAAGATGTTCCTGTTACTTAAAATTTTGCTTTCAAAAATATTTTAAGTGTTCATGTTTAGGTCATTATTTTTCATTTTACTTAGCATTTTTCTAGCAAATTGACCAGGTAGAGTTTGAGGTAGAGACCTAAGAGCTCCTGACCTACCCTCTTCTCTGAGAATTGCTTTTTCCCTTCTGGACCTCAGCCCGAGTGACTTCCCTAAGTGGCCCTGGTTTGCAGTACAGCTGACTGGATCAGTGAAAATGCAGGCTCAGGCTGGGACAAATCTTTCTCTCTCTGGGGAATTTGGAGCTGGGATGCTAGGGATAGAGGTTAGGGAATATGGAAAGTTGTTTGAATGCTGGACATGTAACTTGGGAGTTCAGGGTCAGCCAAGGATTATAAAGGCAGGCAGAGCCAGTCTCTTGAAAAAGTCCAAAGCACATATACTGACCAGAAAATAGAAGTAGGAATATGCGACCTGAGAACAAGAAAAGAATAGCTTTGTGGGTTCTCAGTGACTTGACAGATTCTGCTCACTGCATCCCCAGGTTCTAACTGTTCACTTCTTTCTTATGTAAGATAGCCCAGTGTCCCTTCTAGTAAATGTTTAACTTAAGCCCTTTGAAAGTGGATTTTTGTCTCAGGCCACCTAGAGGAGCTGAAGTGAAGTATTCTTTGACACAGTATTGGCTCCAGGGGTAAGCCTCACTTGGTCCAGCAGGATTCTCCTTCATCTGATGCCACTGGGTAGGTAAAAATCCAGTTTGTCCCAGGGCGAGACAACTCCAGGATCCCAGTCTCAGATCTGCCACAATCTGGCATGTGAGTAGGAGCACATTATATAAGGTCAGAGTGCCGTGGTTTCCTTCTACAGTAGTGCTTACCCCAAGGCCACATCTCTACGAGTTTGAGACATGCTATGTGAACCCTCAGTAGATAATTGTTTCTTTCCATTAAAGAGATAGTTCCTTCCACCTAGAAAACATGGATATCTGGCTCGTGGATTGACCCGGTTCTTACTTAAGAACTCCAAATTCTAAAAATAAAGAACTTTAAAAAAAAAATACCTGGAGTATTTCATCTCATCCAGTGTCCATCCCAAAAGATGGAGCAAGATTGGCTGATGGCACTGGGTCTGCTGGCTGTCTTGCTGTGAGACAGGACAACTGGAGCAAATAACATGAAGGGACATGAGCTGGGGAGTGGATGATATTTGTAAGCCTTAACAAGGGTAATCCTTATAAATAATCATATTCCCATTCTATAGATGAGGAAGCTGAGTCCAAGGTATCTTAGTCACTTCCCCAGGTCCCACAGGTGATAACTGGGAGGGTTGGAATAATACCAGATCTGCCTGACACAAAGCCCTTCTCTTAACGGCTACACCCGCCTACAGTGAGAACACTCCTCTCTACCTTGACTTGCATAGACGCTGTCTCAGAGAAGTAAGAAGGTACCACCCAGAATAGGCATTGTGTTCAGTTGCCCAGACCTACTTTCTGTAGTATTTTTGTGGCTGGGAAATGAGTTACTTCCCCTTATCCAGGTATGAAGTGCTGCTGGACCCTGACTGCCTGGTTCAATCCCATCTCCATCCCTTGCAGAGTGTGGGACCTTGGACAAGTCACTTCACCTCTCCATGATCAGTCTCCTCCTCTGTAAAATAGGTTTTGAAACAACATCAACAGCAGAGGAGCACTAAACAACACAATCCATGAGATACACTTAGTGTAATGCTTGGCAGATATCGAGTACTCAAAAAATGTCCCTTATTAAGAGTAGTGTCTGCTTATCAGCCTCCCCCTGGCATACGTGGCATTCTTCATTTCCAGTTAGATTCATACCTTTATTCATTTATTTCCTCTCATAAACACTTACAAATGACAGTGCTATGAGGGCCTGAGATACACCTAAATCAACCTTTGGGTAAGGGAAGATCCTGATGAAGAGATGACTTCAGAGAAATGAAGAAGTGAAGAGGAGTGTTGTTTGAGGAGAGAACAATGTAGATTACAGCCAGGATGGAGGAGGAGCTACGACACATTCTAGGGAACAAGCAGTTCATTTTTAAGACATAAATTCAGGGCACATTGTTCTTAGGATCAGAACAACCCAGTGGTTTTTCCATCTCCCTCAGGATAACAAAGTAGCTACAATGAATGGTCTACAAGGCCCTACATGATCTGCCTCAACTCATTACCCCTTCCTTTCCCTCTCTGTTCCAGCGATACTAGCCTTCTTACTGACCCCTGATATCACCCCAGGGCCCTTGCACCTACTGTCTCCTCTAGATGTCCACATGGCTTCCTCCCTCACCTCCTTCAAGTCTAGGTTCATGTATCACCTCCTCAATGAGGTATTCCTTGAAGGCCCTACCCTGTCACTTTCTATTCCTGTCTTGCTTTCTTTCCATTTTAGTTTCTGTCTCTGATACACACCATCCCCAATTAGAATGGAGCTCCATGAGGTCAAGGATTTTGTTTCTGTTCACTGCTATATTCCTAGTGCCAAGAAAGGACATGGCTGGGTGCTTGATAAATGTCTGTTGAATAAATGAATGTGGTCACTCCCAAAATGGCTAAAAGGGAAGTTGTCAAGAATCAGATCACATGGAGTCCTGTGTGCTAAGATAAGGCTAGTGAACCTAGGCCTAAATCCTGTGGGGAGCCATGAAGTATGTCAGCAGGGCAGGGTCTGACCAGATTCATATTTAAGAATAATGTATCTGACTGAAATGTGGAATTGAGAATAAGGGGTCCCAGAAAGAGTAGCAAGACCACTTCAGAGACTAAAGCTGTGACCCCCATGAGAATTTATGAAGGCCTACTGAAGACTGTGACTGGGAGGTTGGAACAAAAGAAACAGAGTAACGATCCTCCAAAGTAAGAACCTATAGGACACAGTGACTCGTTGACAATAGCAAATAACTAAGAGAGGATATATATCTTAAATGACTCCTTGGTTTCTGTTCTGAACAACTGGACCAATAGCTGTACTATCAAGCTAGGGAATATGAGTGATGGTTTGGGAAGAAAGGATTGAGTTCAGTTTTGTATACATTGAATATTACAAGCCAGTGAAGATGCCCACAAGTATCAAGACAAAAATGTAACGTTCAATGAAGATCTGGGCTAGACCAAAGAGTCTCATCACATAAATGATAGTCGCAGGGGACCCAGCTGAAATCGTAGGTCATGGACTTTTAACGGAAGCCTTGCTGTGGCATCCTGCAGTTGGGGGTGAGAGACAGTAGGGAGTACTCCCATTGATAGGCATGTAGGTTAGAAAAATATTTTACTCTCTTGCCAGGTCGAAATTTGAATGAGTCATCTCAAGATAATCCCATGTGGTGACTGATCCTGTAGAATAATTAGGGATAGCAATATTGCTCACCTACCTGATGGGTGAATTTGGTCTTGTGGGCTAGCCTAGGAACCTAACCACCTCCTGTTGTTTCCCTGGTAAAATGTATACCCCATTTTCAAGCTGAGGACTGCTGACATTATAAGCTGTGAAACCTTATCATTTCAGTTGTACATCATGAATTTGTCCACCTAAAAGACAACTGTTTCTGAAAATGCGAGTCAAGTATGTTTCTGACTCCCAAGAAGGTTGTTGGCGCTGAGGAGCATAGGTCACCTACCAAATTTCAAGCTCTGAGAGAGATGGGATCCTTGAGGGGAAGAGTATGGAGAAAAGAGGGGAAATCCCAAGATATCATAACAGAACTTGGGGGAAACAAACATCTGAGAACGCACTATAATACTTGGCAAATATGTTCCACTGTCCATAGAATTCAGAGGGCAGGAATTATTATTCAATAAAATGACTGGCTATCCCAGTCAGGATTCTTTGAGCTGCAGTTAACAGACACTCAAACTAACTTAAGTAAAAATAAAAATAATAGGGGTGCCTGGGTGGCTCAGTGGGTTAAGCCTCTGCTTTCGACTCAGGTCATGATCTCAGGGTCCTGGGATCGAGCCCCGCATCGGGCTCTCTGCTCGGCAGGGAGCCTGCTTCCCCTTCTCTCTCTCTCTGCCTGCCTCTCTGCCTACTTGTGATCTCTGTCTGTCAAATAAATAAATAAAATCTTTAAAAAAAATAAAAATAATAATAAATTCATTAACAATTCTTAAAAATTTTAAGGAGGGAGTTCTATTGTCTCAAATGTGTGTAAAGTCAAGGGGTAGCAACTAAAGCTTCAGGCACAACTAGCTCCAGGGGCTCAGGTAATGGCTATCTGATTCAGTTTCATTTCCTCCCACCTTGTGACTCTGCTTTCCTGTATGCTAGCAGCTTTATCAAGCAAGTTGACCCTTCATCAAAGCAAGATGTTGATATTAGTTTCAGGTATGGGTTTTATCCTCCCAACAACCGTAATGGAAAGAGGATGCTCTTTTTCAATTACTGCAACAAAAGGAGTGATCACAACTGATTGGATGAGCATGGGTCACGTGTATCCCTAAACTAACAAGACAGCCAGAGTGACTGTAACCCCGATTAGCCACAGCTGGGTCACAGGCTACCTGGAATACGATCGGGCTTTTAATGTAGGAGAATGGAGTCATTCCCCAGGGAAAATAATGCATTCTGTCACCAGAAGGAGGAATAAATGCTGGCAGTGAGAAGAGCAGATGTCTCAGGGGAACCTGGTTGGAAAAACCTTCCTTAGGGCCTTTTTTTCCTCAGAAGACTCCTTTCAGAGCTGATACAAGAAAATTTACAGCCCTGGTGAGTTGGAGAGGTGAAAAAGATTGTGCATAAAGTGTAGAGAGGATGAATGTTGACTGAGGACGTATCTCACACCTGTGAATGCATCAGCTGAGACCTCTCTGTTCCACTTACCTTCTCCTGCTACAGTACCCAACAAGCAGATTTTAATACACAGCCTTCCCCAGCATCTGGGGTCATCTGATCTCGGCTACTATTCAGCAGAATGAGGAAGAGAAAAGGAAATTAAGTTCAGCAACTCTTGAGACTGCGGTAAGGACAGAAGCAAAATGTACTTCTGAACCCTTTGGGGTTGCTTCTACATAGACTCTGCCCTGCACCTGCCCCTTACTGCAGCGTTTCATAATGGGTGTGGCCGTGCAGAACGACCCTTGGGTCACATTTCTAAGAGGAGAGAAATTATTATTCTACCTGCAGGGAGGCTGAATGACAGGATTTTCCAGGTCCCCTCTTACATATGTCAGGGAAAAGGGTGATGTGTTGGAGGAAAAAAAGGTCTGGGGTGGACACAGCTCAGACACCAGCCAGGGAACCAGTACCAGCAAGTTGGTTGAATAAAGCAGGTGCTGGAGCAGCAGTCCAACTGGAGCTGCAAAGGTCACAGGACAGGTGGAAGATGAGAGAGATAAAGTCCTAACTAATGACTAGGATATGAACAGAACAGTAAATTGGAAGCCTAAATCTACTGCATATGGCAACAGGGGCCCCAGGGTCCACAATCCAGTTGTTTTAACAACAGACCTAAGGGGCAGGGAAAGTGTGAGAGCCATTTTCTAGAGATAATTCAAGTTCAAAGACAACAGGAATTAAAAGAGGAGAGAAAGCACAATAAAAGCCAAGTAGGTACACAGTTGGTCTGAAGGATTCATTTAGATAAAACATGGGACCCTGGAGTAGGTCCAAGGTCATGATGCTTGGACATTGCTCTATAAATCTTAAAGAAGTAGCCCTCCAAGTTCAACATTTGGTATCAACCAATAATATGTTCAAAAACCTGAAGTCCTACTCTTCTGGGGCCACCTTTAGCCTGATGTTGAAATAGTGTTTTTCAATGAATTCTATATTAAACTTGTTTCTTGACTTATGACCTGTCAACAAAGTGGGTTGTTGCTCCTAAAATATGGATCCAGCTTTTCTAAGGCTCACACGTTGGCTGGGCACTCCTTTAGGAAAGGTTTCTCTTTTGATGGATATTTTTGTGCCAGCATAGATCTTCAGGTCTTTCAGTCTGTGTTCTTGTCATCCCTGAAGCATTTATGCCTTACTTTGTCCTTTCATTATAATCAGCTGCCCTTAGCTTGCTACTCCCTGCAAGGGCTCTGCCTCAATCACATATGCATTAGAACAATTGCCCTTTTAGCTGTGGATCAAGTTATCTTTGGGGTGCCCTATGTAAATGAGAACACTTCAAAATGCTAATTATAACGAGCCAAAAGTTGACTGACAGAGTAATAATACTACTACTATGAGTGGACTGTTGAGAAGGCCAAATGGATGGACCAAGAAAGAATATGGCTGGGAAAATAAGTGAGCTGACCAAAAGCATGGATGAAAAGAAAAGGAACAAAGAGAAACATAGGCAGGTAATGACTCCCAGTGGAGGCTGGGGGTGATATTGGCTGGAAGTGAAAGGGAAAAAGGCTAACTATTTTGTTACCATCATAACAGCTGCATAAGAGAAAAGAATATAAGATTTGGAAGTCTCTAGGAGAAAAAAAAAAGTGAATCTGATAGAGTAACTGATAGGATTAAGCACTTGAAAAAAAAGTGTATATCAGAAAGGCAAATGCAAAGGGGAGAAAAAAGGGCGGGGAAGCCTGGGTGGCTCAGTTGGTTAAGCATCTGACTCTTAGTTTCAGCTCAGGTCATGATCTCAGGGTCACGATCACAGGGTTCTGAGATCAAGCCCCAAGATGAACCTCAGGTTAGCCTCCCACGAATGGGGCTTCCCCTTGTTGTTGTCGGGCTCCCTGCTCAGCCTGAGTCGGCTTCAGATTCTTCCCTTCCCCCTAGGCCCCTCCCCCTGCTCACACTCAAGCCTCTAAAATAAACAAATCTTTTAAAAGGAAAAAGAAAGGCAGTAAGATTTTTCAATTACAGAATTATAATCAGAGCATACCTTTTGGTTCTTTGGTGAACACTATTTGCAAGTGATATAAACCATTTTTGGTTTCTGGTACCATTTCTGGTACCATTTCTGGTACCATTACACCAGAAGGATGAAAGATAGGGAGTAAAAGAGAGCTAAATCCTCAATGATTATTTCACGATGTAAATAAGATAATATCTAAAGTTGATACATCGAGGAATAGGTAAAGGAGCTTATTATTTAGAAAATAGCTGAAAAAGTTAAAAATCTTTGCCTCCAGAGAACAGGAAAGGAGGGTGGAGCTGAAGACTGTAGCTTCTCATTGCAAGCCCTTCAGTGCTACTTAATTATTGTTAGCATGAGACTCAGGGTCAGAAGAAGTTTTCCTGAGCATCTGCCCAGTGCTAAGGATTTTATACAAATTCAAACCTCATTCATTTTTAGTATATGTGCTGCCGAAGCGAGCACTCAAACCTCATTCCAACCTCACAACAAGAACAAACACTTCTCCGGTGCTTACTCTGTGCTTTACATTTATTAACGAATTCAATCTTTGCAACAATTTTATGAAGTGGTTAATCTTATTTTCCTCCTTCAGCAGAGGAGGAAATTGATGCACAGAGGCCAAGAAACTTGCCTGTGATCACACAGCTGGGGAGTGGTGGCGGCGCTGGGATCTGAGCCCAGGGAACCTAGCCCCTAACCTCTGCACCCTGTGTGCCCTCTAACAAAGCCAAGGCACAGATATCTCAACTTTGGAGATGAGGGGATGTGGGGAAGACAAGGCTACTTTTCTGAGATCATGCAGACAGTATGTCATGGGACCTGGTTTGACTATGAGTTAGATTAACCTTAACACCTATGCTTAGTCTCTCTGTGGTGTCATGCAAACCTGCATTTCAACAAATGAGCTAGTCAGGAACAAGGCTGTTGTTCACCACTGCGATTCAACATAGTGTTGGAAGTTCTAGCCAGTACGAGAAGGTAAGAAAAGAAAATTTAAAATATCTAATCAAATAAGAAATAAAATGGCCTATATTTGCAGATGACATGATGCTCCACACAGAAAATCCACAAGGAATACACATACTCACATACATACATACACACACTCACACACACACACACAAACCCAACAACTAAAACTAATAACTGAGTTCAGTAAGGTCAGAGAGTATAAGACAAACATACAAAAATCAATTGTATTTCTAGGTACTCATAATGAACACATGGAAACCAAAATTAAAAACATGACACCATTTACAATTGCTCAAAAAATGAAATAGTTATAAATCCAAATCCAAAAATAGTATGTATAGAAATTATATGCTGAAAACCATGAAATCAAAGACCTAAATAAACAGAGGGACACACCATGTACATGAATTAGAAGACTCAGTATAAATATAAAGATGTCAGTTCTGCCCCAAAGTAATACACAAGTTTGACATAATTCCTGTTTGGTCTTTTGTGTTTTCTGTTTTGCTAAATCTGGCAACACAACCATGGTGCCTGCCTTCATGGGGTTTATAATCTACTTGAAGGAGAAGACAAAACCTCTTCAAGCAACAAAATAATAAATAAAGGAAAAATGGCTCTATAATAAAGAATATAGGAGACAGACTCTAGACAAGGACAGTCAGAGAATGCCTCTCTGGCACAGTGACATGCGGAGACGTGAAGTATAAGGAGTCTATAAAGACTCAAGTCAGGATGATCAAAGGAAAAGAACATACAGAGCAAGGGCTCGAATGTGGGGGTTGAGTTTGGGGTTTTCTAAGAATTAGAAGAAGGGTAGTGCAGCTGGAACAAAGTGAACAAGACAGATGAATGACCAAAGGAAGAAGTCCAGAGAGAAAAGTAGGAGTCAAATCTCACAAGACCCTGAAGAGACACAATAAGGTACTTCACACTTGGGAAACAATTGAGGGGGAATAAAATCACATTTTTGAAAGATCACTCTGCGGAGAATGCTTTGGAGAAGCAAGGATGAAAGCGAAAAGCAAACAAACAAAAACACCAAAAACTAGTTTGGAGACCACTGTAGGAAATTATCCAGGGAAGAGCAAATGGTAGTGGCTTTGGTTAGGGTGATGGCAATTAAAGGGAAAGGTATGGATGGGTTTTGGAAGTAAAGTCAGCAGGACCTACTGATGGACTGAGGGGAAAAAAGGAAGAAAAGGGAAAGTGGGGGAATCAATGGTTTGACCAAGTTGGGAGAATAATGATGCTGTTTGCTGAGATGGTGAGATCACAGGAGACATGAGTAAGCAGAGAAGAGGAGGTGGGAAATCAAGCTTTCAATGCTGGACATATTGAGACTGAAATTGCTGATGGACAACCAAATGAAAATGTCGAGGAAGCTCTCTGCCCAAAGGAGAGGTGTGGGATAAGGGTTGAAAAGGTGCATCCTCAGTATATAAATCAGTAATTCTTGACCCTGGCTACTCAATAATTTGCCCACAGAGCTTTTTAAATGTCCTGCTGTCCACAACCTACCACCAGATATATATCTCACTTTACACCTATCTGATTAGTTACATTAGTATACTTTTATATATAACAAAAGAAAAGTACAAGCACTGAAAAGATATGGGAGACACAACCCTTAGATATCACTTGTGGGAGGTGAAGTTTTGTTCAATGAATCCAGAAAGCAAGGCAATGGCATCTAGAAATCTTTAAAAAATGTTCATGTCCCATAACCCAGGAATTTCACTGCTAGGTATAGTCCATAGAGAAACTTCTCTGGCTTGTGTACAAGGAGACATATACAAGGATATTTCCCTTTGGTAACAGGAAAAAAAAATGGGGTGGACTATTTAAACGTCTATTATCAGGGAATGGATAAAGTAAAAATGGTATAATCACACTACAGAATACTCCAGCAATTAAAATCAATAAACTAGATCAACATATCCTACTGTAAATAGATCTCAAATATACAGAGTCGACTGAAAAAAGGCAAATCTGCACAATGATACATAAAGTATGATGCTACTGACTGAGAGACATGATTTTTAGAAATGTGGATTCTGGAACTAGTACAGAAAGGAGAGAGGATATATTTGGGACCAGAGCAATCTTTGATTTTTATTCAAACTCAACATTTTGTTTAAACTCTCCCCACTTCTTCTTTCTGACACCATTCTTACCACTGCCTTCCTATTTTTCTCTTCCAATGCCTTCTCTCTCCCTCCCTCTCTCCTAAAATTCCCTAATCTAGGTTCAATGAGTGGGTTTCAGAGAAACTATAAATCCCCTGACATTCTAAGTAAAATTTTGCATTTATGAGTATTTTTCCTGGGGAATGGGTCCATAGCTTTCATCCAATTCTCAGAGAGGTCAGTGTCCCTTAAATTGAAAATTCAAGAGAAAAAAATTTTCATAGAATACGTGTAGCTCCAATATAGTTTCCTTGGTCTATCTTGCCCTGGGAGTAAGAGTTGTTTCTCATCAGAAGGAAAAAAATAAAAGAGAGAAAATGTAAAGTGATTTGTTCTGACCCTGTTTCCACTAGCCCTGTGCCCTGGGAGAAAGTGCCCTGCCTTTGGAAACATAAACATCTCTATCCTTCCCGGCATGCCAGGACTCCCATCCATCATTCCAGTCAGGCCCTGGGCAGCAGTGGCCAGCTTCCTTTTCTGCCATTCATGACCCTCCCCATCGGATGTCAGGGTCTGGCTCCGGTCAGCTTGTTGACAACCTATGAAGATTTTTCTAACCCGTCAAACAGCCACTGCTCCATTGGAGCTCTCCAGAGCTGGAGAAACTACAAGAGACAAGGAAGGGACAACCAGTTTTGTAGAGGATGCTCCCCAGAGCATCCAAACCCACAGGTCCAGGCATAGCTACAGGGGTTCTGCAAGGCCTGGAGACCCTGGGATCTAAGTGGGCTCCTCTGTAACCCAGCATCGTGGAACCCCATAGTTCTACGTTCTAAACTCATAAAGCAACAGGGAAAACCAGTGAGATGGGAACAATTGACACACACACACTTGGGGTCACCAGAGGGGCAGCCAGGCAGCTCTTCGGATCTTGGATGGGCTTGCTCACATGTGCGGGTGTCAGCTGGCTATCAGCTGATCTGAACTGTCTCTAACGGGAATGGGCTGATTTAGCTCTGCGCCAAGTTTCTCTCACTCAGCGGCACACTAGCCTGGGCGTGGCAATGAGAAAGGTACAAGAGACAGCAAGCGCTGAGCCGATTTGAAGCCTCTGCTTACATCATATCTGCACATAACCCCATTGGCTAAATCAAGTCACAGGGCTGAGCCCAGAGTCAAAGGCAGCGCTGATCACCTTCCTCACAGTTGGCAGGCACTGCAAGCCAGGTGAGAGCCTATATTTAGAGGTCAGGCTCTGCCTTTTACCAGGGATGTCTTTTAAATTCTCTGAGCAAATAATACACTGCTTTCTCACCTATCTGGTTAATGAAATCTTTTTTTTTTTTTTTGTTACTGCGGTAATACAGAGTCCACAACGAGTTGGAGAAATAGGTACCTTAACACACTGTTGGTGGGATAGTACCTTTTTAAAAGACAATTGAATCATATTTTTCTTGATAGATTGCAAAAAATGGCCTGAAATTCTTCTCCTCCCCTTCTGGATGTGACTCCACAACTCCTCCCCCCAAGAATGTGGGTTTGTCACGTGACTTGCTTAGACCAAAGGAATGATAGCCAATGTGACACACGGCAGTTTTAACAGCACCTGTATATTGGAAATTGCCAACTCCACTGTGCTTGGAAGCCACTATGTGATGAGCCCAAGCCAGCCGGCTTGCTATGGGATGAGAGGTCATGTGGAGGAAATTCAAGGTGCCTCAGTGGATTTGTGTGGACAGACACAAGTCCACCTGAGATTAGCCACACCTGCCCTAGAACAGAAAAACCACCCAGCAGAGTCTGGTCCCAACTGCCAAATCCTAGAATTCCAGAAGAAGCCGATAAAAGATGTTAACTCATTTCATCATATTCTCCTAAGAGTGCCTTTCAGAAGCAGAGTGACCATGAAGCTTCATTCAACAAATACCTATTATGCCCCTGCTATCACCTGTAGGATTGTTCTAAGCACTGGCGACGTACGAATGAAAAAAAAAAAAAAAGATGAAAACTGTTCCTACCTCATGAAGCTTGCATTCTAGGGTTAAGACAAATTTTAATTATAACCAAGTACAACATACTGTCTGAGCAAGAGTAATAAGCACTCTGGGGAGCAATAATAACAATAATGTATGACACCATGAGCCAGGCACCATTTAAATGAGGGGAAGGGGAACTGAGCAGGGATGCGATATTATTGGAGAAAGCCAGAGAAGTTGACATTTGAATAACAATCTGAAGGAGGTGAGGGAATGAGCCTCCTTGATATCTACGGGAAAAATCCTCTGGGGAGGGGGAACAGCAAGGGCGAAGGTGGACTTGGAAGCAGGGCTGAGGGCAGGATTCAAGGTCAGAGATGTGAGAGGTGGGAGGTGGGGGTGGGCTGTGTAAGCTTGATAGGTGCTATCAGGAATCTTTTGTAAACACTTCTAATACACTTCTAATTTTTTTTAACAAAGTGTGTGAATGTTCCCTACAAAACAATAATTTGAAAGAAGTATATAGAACAAAAACAAATAGTGATCCTGTGCGGCACTCCCAGATTCCAATTTTAGTGGACCCTACCTGCATTTTATCATAATCCTTGGCCATGCATACTTAGAACTCCGGGGAGCCTGCAAGAGAGTCCTGTCATTTTTGGGCACAGGCTGCCCCCTGCTGTTAGCTATTGGATAGGCATCCACAAGATACACCTGAAAGGAGCAGGATCAATTGTCCCAGTCGGAAAAAAGCAGTTCACAGAAGCTCCCAGCTTCCTGCCAGTAAGCTTGACTATGTCAGAAAGCCCTTGAAAGACAGGACAGGAGATCACATCTCCTAATCTTTACACATTCATTTTCCATCCATATATTTCAGTTCTTAAAGGACTCAAAATTTACCCACTTGTTCACTGAATTCTCTACAAACCCCTGCAGGGCAAGCTCTGTTTCTGCAAAGAAGAGAATGGAGGCTGGGAGGCTGTGAAACGTGCACTCCACCTCATTAGCCAGTGCATGATAAAACCAGGCTAAAAGTGGGGCCTCCCAATACCCCTCCAATCCCGCTGAAACCCAACACAGGGTGGTGGCTTGCTCAAAGTCACAAAGATGAAGCAGATGGGCGCTGGGTTGAGCATCTGCCTCTTGTTTTCGGCTCAGGTCATGATCTCAGGGTCCTGGGATTGGAGCCCCGCATCACATCCGGCTCTCTGCTCAGCAGGGAGCCTGTTTCTCCCTCTCTCTCTGCCTGCCTCTCTGCCTACTTGTGATCTCTGTCTGTCAAATAAATAAATAAAATCTTTTTTTTTTTTTTTTTAAAAAAAAGAGGGATCTACGGATAGCTGAGGGATGGATGGTGGACTCGAGGCCAGGGATTACACAAAGGAAACAGGGAACAGATAAACATGAGCCATCTTCGTGGTTGCCAGACGGGACAGATGAAAGTGGGTGGGCTCACCAATACTGAGGAACTGTGTTAAGCCCTCGTGGAACACAGACACCAATGGGAGAAAGAAAATGAGGAACTGACTGAGAATAATTGGAACTGACTGAGAAGAGCTGGAATTAAAAGAATTTAGTTCAAATTGACTAAGATTACGTTCCCACCTTCCGCACTGTGGGACTCAGAATAGAAACCAAGCTGGGGTATCAAAATCAAAGGAGGTGACGTGTTTGCACACTGGAGGGTTGTAGCCTGGGAAATGTGTGCCCACTAAAGACAAGAGAAACAGCACTGAAGTTGAACTCAAAAGACCTGCATTCCAGCCCTGCCTTTCCCACTGAGATGGAGGTGGTTTAAGACAAATCCCTTAACCTTGCAGTTTTGGCTTCTTTGACACTCATGATACCTCTCAAGGGGCTCTGCTGAGGGTCCAGGAAGGGCTCTGCTAAGGATCCATGAAGCAGGGAATGTAATCCTGCCTGGAAACACGAAACCCTGTGACAGGTCACCAAATGGCAAATGCGACCCCTCTCAAAAAAGAAAAAAAAAAATCGTATGACCACACTCTAAAGCAGGTGGTAAGCAAAGGACTTTTTTTCTTTTACTAAAAACAAGCTATTTTTAATCCTCCAAACTTGTCTTTGGCAATTGTGAAGGCAGTAGTGATAAATGGCTGTGGTTTGCAAGTTTGGATACAAAAGCTAGGAGGGATCTAACTTGTCAGATCTGAGATAGAGGAAGAAAGGACAATTCTCAAGGAAGATGAGGGAGAGGGGGTGGCTGGAGCATGATGCTCTGGAAGCTTAGGCCAAGGAGAAACAGGCTAGGAGACAAGTTGTGGAAAGCATTTTTTGAAGTTGTGTGCTGTGTGAAGTGTCATGCAGACCTCTCTGTTGCCTCCCTACGAAATCTTCATTAAGATCTGCATTGCTTACTAATGCTTAGGGAAGCGTGATTTCTTTTTCAAGGGATGTAAAGAAACCCCAAGTCCTGCTTTAACTGTATCACAAGGTGAAAACTGAAGTGATCCATAAGGAGAAGCCAGTATACAGACTGTGGGGACATCCTTGGCCTCAGGAAGTTCAAAACTACAGAGAACGGGACACCTTTATTACAGAGATCGTTAAAATTTAATATGACAAACATGCTAAAGGCTATTCTAGAAATACACACGAAGTATTGTATTACAAACTGGAGGGAGTAACTAGCTCTACCTGAGAAATCGAGGAACATTTCACAAGGTAAAATGTTAGTTGGACAGATGGAGAAGTAAAGAGGAAATCATTCTGTGAGAGCTAATAGAATCTGCCTTGAAATAGTCATGTCTCTCTTGACTGCTGTGGATAACACAGGAAAAGAGGGCAGAATCTTACAAAAAGCATATTGGCTGAGATGAGTGCACAGGCAATAAATTAGAGCACTAAAAAAGAAAACATAGATGAGAAAAGAAATCATGATCCACATCATAACTGTGAGATTAGATTAACAACATGAAGAAAATTTTAAAGCAAAGAGGTTTACGTTGATGATGACAAAGTTACAACCCACACAAAGCTCTAACCATCGTAAACATTTATATACGGGGGCATCTGGATGGCACAGTTGGTTGAGCATCCGACTCTCCATTTCAGCTCAGGTCATGATCTCAGGGTCATGAGAGCAAGCCTTCTGTCAGACTGCGCTCAGTGGGGCTTGTGCTTGAGATTCTCTCTCTCCCTGTCTCTGCCCTTCCCTCCCAAAATAAATAAAAATTTTTTTTAAGAAGCTTTGGGGCAACTGGGTGGCTCAGTTGGTTAAGCGACTGCCTTCGGCTCAAGTCATGATCCTGGAGTGCCGGGATCAAGTCCAGCATCGGGCTCCCTCCTCAGCAGGGTGTCCGCTTCTCCCTCTAACCCTCTCCCCTCTCATGTTCTCTCTCTCACTCTCTCTCTCTCTAAGTAAATAAATAAAATCTTAAAAAAAAAAAAAAAAAGAAGCAGCTTTGATTCCTTTGATTGGGAGAATGGTATTTAGACAATGCTAGGTATGTTCACTGTTAGTTACTGGGGGTGTCATTACTTCTAGCCCAGTTCAGAGATAGAGAGACAGACAGACAGAGAGACATATACACAATAGATCTATTTCTGGCATTTATCTACCAATATTTAAAATCATGACTTCACACTGATAGATCCAACTCCAGTCCAACACCACTGGGTTTATTCTAGCCTTTCCTTTTTCTACATTTTCCAGTGAGAAACTCATCTCTCATTATCCACAACGCATTTCCTTATTAAGATATACATAAAATAGTTTCATAATTATTAAAAAACCAGATATTTGGGGTGCCTGGGTGGCTCAGTCAGTTAAGGGTCTGACTCTTGATTTCAGTTCAGGTCATAATCCCAGGGTTGTGAGATAGAGCCCCACCCACATGGGGTTCTGTGCTGGGTGTGGAGCCTGTTTAAGATTCTTTCTCTCTGTCTCCTTCTGCCCCTCCCCCGCAGCTCACATGCTCACTTGCTGCACTTTCTCTCAAAAAAATAAATAAATAAATGATTTTTTAAAAAACAGGTATTTTGAGGAGTTCTGCTTCTGAAACATAAAAGGATTGGTCTTTTTGATTTAATAAAAAGAGAGGAAAAGGAGAGCGCAAAATACACACTGAAGAAAGGTCCCACAGGTATAAAAAAGATTTTTCCAGCAGACCAACAAGAAACCCCAAGTTCACAGATGAGAACTCTCATTCCCGTTCAAGCCAAAAGAGAACCTCACATTCGAATGCTGGTTTAGCAGATCCTAAAATTTTCCATTCAAAGTTACTTTGGCTCACGAATTTGAAACTCCTGATCACACTATCTTCCAGGAGCTTCCAGATTTATCCTTCCTACCTCCTAACTTTTCTCTCATAATTTCTTTTCTCTCCTTCTTGTTGTCTTTTTATGCTGCATGCTGTGGCAAACCATCACAGATGTTATGTTCAACAGTGTCTTTCCAATGATTTAATGTATCTTGAGTTTTTTATAGCAGTGTGCCCTTTTTAAGATCTTTAATGGTTGCTTCTCATATCAGCCTGTAAAATGTTTTTTGAACAATATTTCTTGTCTAATGACTATTAAAATATGAGTTCTGCTTACTTTAAGGTCTTTCTTTTCCGTATTTCTTATTTTCCCATTCCCTTGTGTCTTGATTTTTCAGTTTACTCAGATTGTTACCACCCAAATATCTGGTGATTCCTGAAGGTGTGTTTATCTTTCAGTTGACAAAAAGAATAATCTAGAAGCTCCAAGAAATTCTACGAAATAAAAAATGTAAAATCAGTTACCCATAAAAGAAAAAAATAATCATATCATCAGACTTTTTAACATTGACTATCAGAAGATAGAAAAGCAATACCTGTGAACTCCCAAAAGAATATTATGTGGAATCTAGACTTCAAGCTCTAGTCTAACCTAAGAAGTACACCGGTGGCATGAAAGAAAAAGCACCAATTCCATGAAAGGTGGGGGGGGGGGGAACACCTAAAAAAATTAGTTGAAGAAACAAAGGAAAACATTAAAATCATAAAATTGATAGTTTCAGAAATATTCTATAAGAGGGGAGCCTGGGTGGCTCAGTTGGTTAAATGACCGACTCTTGAGTTTGTCTGGGGCGGGGGGTGCGCGGTGATCACAGCATAGTGAGATGGAGCCCCGAATCTGGCTCTGCGCTTAGCAGGGAGTCTGCCTAAGATTTTCTCCTTCTACCACTCTCTTTCTTTCTCAAATAATAAATAAATCTTTAAGAAATAAGAAATCACTTACGTTAAAAAGTCATGTTAAGAAAAAATAAGTACTTTAATTACTTAGAAATTTTAAAAACCAGGATACCTGTCTGGCTCAGTCAGAAGAACATGGAGCTCTTGCTCTTGGGGTCATGAGTTCAAGCCCCATATTGGGTGTAGACAGGACTTAAAAATAAATTAATTAACTTTTAAAAAAGAAGTTTTTAAAAACATGCCTGCTATCGTTTAGGATATCTCAGTGTAAGGACAGCATTGCATAATGGAGTAAAGTCTGATTTTACGATCTCAGAGATGAAGCTGAGAGAATGAGAGAATTCCCAGAATGAATCACAAAAGGACCAAAAGACTGAAAGTCTAAGGTAAACCCAGTTCAGAGAAATAGAGAATAAATATAGAGATTCCACCATGGGTCTATCAGTATCTCAAGAAGGAAGGAACAGAGAGAACAGAGGGAATAAAATAAGAAAGGAAATAATGTGAGAAAATGTTCTGCCAGGTGGAAAAATATAAATCTATGAATAGCCGAACTATGCACAAAATGTAAAAATTTATTTTTTCAGACATTTAAGAATTCAGAAAACTGACCTCTTATAAAGTGGGGGTGTGGGGGAATAGCAATGGGGAGGGAGAGAGGAGAATCTCAAGCCAACTCCATGCTGAGAGCAGAGCCCAACATAAGGCTCGATCTCACGACCCTGAGATTGCGAACTGGGCAGATATCAAGAGTCAGACACTTAACCAACTGAGTCACACAGATGTCCCCTCATACCCTCATCCTTAAAAAACAATAAATAGGCTCTAAGATAGAATGGAACTAACCTAAGAGTACAAGAAGGGGAGACCTCTGATCATTTGTGCAGCCCGTAGTTTATATCCAAGCTGGGCGTCCTAGGGGTTCTGGGACAGATGTCTTTATATATAAAGAAGGTGGAATTAGGAATCTCAGTCAGAAATACAATCAATCTTAGGGAAGTCACAAAGACATGTTTCTTGGGTTATGGGCAGGGGAGGGAGTGGGAAAGAAAATTAGAAATTCTACGACCAAAAAAAAAAAAAAAAGTCATATAAGAAAGTTAGGATCAAATATAAAGCCAACTAAAATGAGAAACGATTCTGAGTATCTGATTCTATGGATTCTAAACATCTGTTTCACCCTGATACCCTGGAACACTAATCATCGGGCCCATGGTTTCACAACATAAGATCGTGTTTTCTTTTCTATTTGTCCTATCATACAACTTGGCTATGCAATGAAAGATATTTATATTATCATAACATTATAAGTGGTGTTTATTAATTTTCAATTTCTATGCTGAACTTATTAGCAAAATGTAAGTGTTATCCACCTTGCGATGCACAGAACTTGGGAGGCAGACAGAAGTAAAAAAATATAAAAGCACTAATTTCTGCAGTTTGGATAGTACCAAGAGATAGTGCCTAAAGATAACAGAACAAGAAATTAAATTTTAAAGATCATATTTACTTTACAGGAATGATCGCTACAAGAACTACAAATAAAAAGGCGGTTAGTTAGATTTGGGGGTGGGATTTTAAATAAGATCATTCCTTAACTTTCTTTTAAGATTTTTTTTTATTTATTTGACACACAGAGATCACAAGCAGGCAGAGAAGCAGGCAGAGAGAGAAGGAACCAGGCTCCCTACTAAGCAGAGAGCCCGATGCGGGGCTCGATCCCAGGACCCTGGGATCATGACCTGAGCCCAAGGCAGAGGCTTTAACCCACTGAGCCACCCAGGCGCCCATTCCTTAACTTTCTAAATCAAGCCTCAGTAAATACTGCCTGTGTATGATAAATAAAAAAGTAAAAGTACAAAAATATTATTTAAATTAAGAAAGCAACAACCAGAATACCAAAAAAGGGAAAAGGTTAAAAAATAGATTATTCTGGGGAGTGGAATGAGAAGCGAAAGTGAAAGACTCGCTTTTCATATTATGCCTTTCTGTACTGCTCAACTTCTTTTTCATATTTGTGTTCTAATTTAGTAATGATTTTTTAATGTGTTAAAATATTAGGGCAACCACTGAAAAATAGACTAAGATCTATAATTTCCAAAACCCAATGTGGAAAAAATGAACCAAAGAAACTCAATCAATGCAACAATATGCAGCAGAATGGGGGAGGGGGGGCATGCGAGGGGGGCAGTAGGCAAAAAACAAGGAATTACAATAAACAGAAAATATAAAATAAGATGGAAAAAAGGAAGCAAAACTCTTAAAAGGTAAATCGATCAGAAGGTAAATCTATTGCACTAAAGGAGAGAAATATATTAATTTAAGAAATAAATTTATAAAGGGCTTGGATATATTATGTATGCCATGTTAATAGCAATAAAATTAAATTGGGAATTCAGGGAGGTCCTTAGGAGAAGAAGAGGGAACAGAGGGTTGTCTATTCTTGGGGCCATAGCACAGGAGTGAGGTGAGCAGGATCATAGCTGAGTCTAGCCAGGTACAACAGGGAGTCCAGCTGTGACTGAACAGGGCCAGGCCAGGTCCAACCACTCTATTAGAGAGAGTTACAGGCTAAATTGTGTCCTCTTCCAAACCACGTGTTCAAGTCCTAATGCCCAGGACCTCAGAATGTGGCTGTATTCGGAGATGGGGGCCTTTAAGCAGGTGAGTAAGTTAAAATGAGGTCATCAAGGTAACCCTAATCCAATATGGCTGGTGTCTTTCTAAGAAAAGGGAGGCCGTGTAAAGAAGCAGGGAGAAGATCGCCCTCCCAAGTCAGGGAGACAGGACTCAGAAGAAACCAGCTCTGCCAGCGCCTTGATTTTGGACTCCAGAACTGTGAAAACATAAATATCTGTTGTTTCATCCCCTCAGTCTGTGGTAGTTTGTTAGGGCAGCCCTAGAAAACTGATAGAGGATCTCCTCTTCTTATTAATGATACTACAGTTAGGGAATTCACATGCCAATGAAGTGGACACAATAAACAAGTGATTATAGGCAGAACTAAAAATGGGTCTAGCAGGTTCCACTTTGGCAGAAGGCCTGGGGTAGAGTTGGGGAGGTTTTTGTGCTGTTGGCAAAGGATAGGAGTGGGAGATGAGCTTGGAATTGAGCTGAAGCTGTAGCCCTGTTTATCTTTCACTAACATGGTCATAACTTAGGTAGAAAATGTTGGTAAAGCCGGTTGCCTAATCCTGTTACCTGACAGCCACTGATATCGGTGGCAGGCAGAACCAGCACAAGTAAAAATCTGGGCTCAGTCTCCTGATGGGTTTGTGAATTAGCTTTCTAGTAGTCAGACAGTTCTCTTGTTTGCTTTTCTTATCCCTTGTTACCAGGAAAGACTGGGCCTGATTTTAAAATTCAGACAATAGAAGGGAGTCAACAAACTACATCAGTAATCTCCAATTAAAAGACAAAGACTCAAAGTAAGGAGAGGCTAATCAATGGACCAGAATAGAGTCCAGCAAGACCTACACATATTTTAATCCACTCATTTTCAACAAAAGTACCAAGTCAATGCAAAAGAAAGAGAATAATTTTTAACAAATGATGCTGGAATAAATGAATATCCATACAGGAAAAATATATAAAAGAATCTCCACCTCTGCTCACTGTATATGCAAAAATGAGCTTGAAATGGGCCATACACCAAAATGCAAAAGACACAAAGCCCCACTTTTTAAAAGAGTGAAATACTTGAACAGAAACTTCACTTGCCAGTATGCACATGGAAAGTGCTCATTGTCATTAAGGACAAGGAAAAGATAGAGACTCTTTGTTTTTAAGTCCTGCTACCCAGCTATGGGCTGTCCATTCCTAAAACAAAAATATCTTCCTCAAAAAATTGGGGGAATTAAAAGAGATAGAAAGCAAGCATGTTCATTCATCATTGAGAATTCTAATTGGCAGTTTTTTGGAGAGCAATTAGGCAGAATTTAACATCATTTTACCTGAAAATAAAATGCATGCTTTGACCAGTGCTATTGATTGCAGGGATAATCTAAAGAAAATTCCTCCTCCACCCCCAACACAAAGGCGCATGTACAAAAGTGTTTGCTGTAGATTTATATGGGAGAGTGAAAATTTGGAAACTCCCTAAAATGTCCACTAGTATGGGGACCGGTTAAGTAACTTATGGTGCTTCCTCTACTCATATGATGGATGCAATTGTTAAAATCACAAGGTAGATCTGTATTTACTGACATGGGGAGATCTCAGAGATATATAGACCTATTGCTAAGTGAAAAAAGGGAGTCACTAAACAATGCAAATGTTCTATTTACATCATTAGAGACTTACAGGAAGGTGAATGTTTTTGTAAGTAAAGGCAAAGGTAAATTTCCGGAAGGAAACACATGGGAACCTAAGAGTGTTTGCCTCGGTGCACATAAGGGGTAAGGATACTCACCATCACTTTTTACTCGATATGAATTGTTTATAACTGGGATGAGTTTACTTGTTCTCCATGTAATTAAAAAAATAATAAAAACTGCTTTTTAAAGTACCAAATATTAATTATCAATGAAACTAACATGGATAGGGTTTTGCCCCACCCTCTGCTAAAAGCCTTACATACATTATCTCACTGAAACCCGCAAAATGGACACCTGTGCTCATTACATAAAAAAGAAGCTTAGAAGATTTTAGGGGTGCTCAGTGGCACCTTAAAATCATCTGAGGAGTGTGTTTTTTTTAAATTCTGATGGTTGGACCTCATCTAGGATCCACAGGACCAGAATCTCTGTAGGTGGGGCCCAAGCATCTGCAGTTTGCAGAAGCTCCAAGAGGTGATTCTAATGTGCAGCCAGCATGGAGAGCCAACGGTTGACATCATTCTCACTGCTAGGTCACATTGCTAGCAAAAATACAGTATGGAGGAGAAAGGGGAACCCTCCTACACTGTTGGTGGGAATACAAGCTGGTGCAACCACTCTGGAAAACAGCATGGAGCTTCCTCAAAAAGTTGAAAATAGAGCTACCTTAGACCCAGCAATTGCACTACTGGGTATTTACCCTAAAGATACAAACGTAGTGATCAGAAGGGGCACGTGCACCTGAATGTTTATAGCAGCAATGTCCACAATAGCCAGACTATGGAAAGAACCTAGATGTCCATCAACTGATGAATGGATAAAGAAGATGTGGAATATTATGCAGCCATCAAAAGAAATGAAATCTTGCCATTTGTGACAACGTGGATGGAACTAGAGGGTATTATGCTTAGTGAAATAAGTCAATCAGAGAAAGACAACTATCATATGATCTCCCTGATATGAGGAAGTAGAGATGCAACGTTGGGGGCTTGGGGGGTAGGAAAAGAATAAGTGAAACAAGATGGGATCGGGAGGGAGACAAACGATAAGAGACTCTTAATGTCACAAAACAAACTGAGGGGGGCCGGGGGAGGTGGTCGGGAAAGGGTGGTGGGGTTATGGACATTGGGGAGGGTATGTGCTATGGTGAGTGCTGTGAAGTGTGTAAACCTGGTGATTCACAGACCTGTACCCCTGGGGCTAATAATACATTATATGTTAATAAAAATTTTTTAAAAAATACAGCATGGCTACACTGCCCCTTCAAACACAGAAAATTAAAGTTACAGATAGAGGTAGATGCAGATGGTATAGGCATAGGCATAGGTCTAGCCATAGGTATAGATATACAGATGATTAGATGTAGGCATATATACACATATTGAACATATCTATTTTTTCTTTTTTTTTTTAAGATTTTATTTATTTATTTCACAGACAGAGATCACAAGTAGGCAGAGAGGCAGACAGAGAGAGAGGAGGAAGCAGGCTCCCTGCTGAGCAGAAAGCCTGATGCAGGGCTCAATCCCAGGACCCTGGGATCATGACCCGAGCTGAAGGCAGAGGCTTTAACCCACTAAGCCACCCAGGTGCCCCATGAACATATCTATTTTTTCAATTATGGATGAAGAGCACCTCGAGTAGAAAACGGACCGTGCATTGTTCTCCCTTTCTGCTCCTTCCAGTACGCACATTCTCCGTGTCTGCCTTCTGTAGTGGTCACCAAAACTCCTGAGGATTGATACATGAAATATTTAACAGTCAGACAGCACAGGCACTGACTCCATCAGAATGGACCCTGGACTTAGCCCTAGAGCAGGATTCAGGCTTTAACCTTTTGGTCACTGACTCCTGAAGAAGTGAAAGCTTTCCCCAGGGAAAGCAGCAGTGGAACGCCACTTGGTGGGCTCAAGACAGTAGCTGTTTACTAACCGGTATGGAAATAGTTCCCCATTTTAACAACCACTCCAGCAGTGCCAGCGTCTACTCATGCCCAGACCGAGGTCTGAATGGTGGTGGTGGTGGTGAGTGTTTTTCAAAGGTTGTTCTGAGACAGTCTTCCTGCCACACAACTATTTCATTTCAAATACTTCCACCCAAAGACTTGCTTCTTGAGCCAAGTTGGGAAGAAAAGAGCGAGGCTGGCAAGTAGTCTGCGATCCACACCTGGCTGCCCCCACCAGCTGCCATGTGCCTGGAAGCCTCCCGCTCCCAGCCCCACTCATTCCCAGCTCTAAGGTGGTTTGTCACTTTGCTGATTACTGCCATGTTTCCCTCCTGAAGTGGCAGCTCCAGTTGTGCTTCCTAGATAATTTCCAAGATGCTAATTGCCACCTGCTGATTTCCCGTAAACACTGTACTTTACACATGTGATTAATCAGAAAGCTGTGGACTGTTCTGAAGGAACGTGTGTGCCTGCGTGTGTGTGCGCACCCATTTCATTACTGTGGTGAATTTAAATCACAGGCGATGTTTGCTCACAAAGCCGTATTAGCGAAACGGCAAGGAAAACAAAATTACAAGACACCATAAACTGCAAATTCACAGACTGTATAAACAATAATTCGAGTCAGTCCGACAACTCGCTGAGTCAATCCTGGAATGGAGCAGCAGGCACGAAGCATCTCCAAAGGAGACTTGGAATCATAGGTGCTTGTGTTTCTTGGAGAAACCAAAACTGAAAACCTTTTCTGGTTCTTTCTGGTGAAGAACGTTCTCTTTGGTTTCAAGATCAGCCTTGTACCAAATCCTCAGTCTTCCACTGATTACCCATAAGATCTCTACAAAGTACCTGAACCTTCAAGCTGCCCTTTCATCATCTGTCAAATGGAGATAATTTCCAAGTCATCTGAGATAACATGTAAAATACTTATTTTGCATATTAGTCAGAATTGTTTGGGTTGTTAGTGACAGAAATATAATTTAAAACGGCTTAAGCAAAGCGAGAAATGGAGTGGCTCAAAAAATAAAGACCAGGGGCTCTGGCTTCAGGTGCTGTTGGATCTAGATGCTCAAATAATGATTTTGGAACTCTAGGACACACTCCCCATTTGGGGGCCCTGCTTTCCTTCGTGTGGGCCTCTTTCTCGAGCAGGCTCTATTTATGGTGAGCTGCTACACTAACCAAGAGCCTTACACATACATCATACCTTCCCAGCAACTGCAGAGAACTGGTATGGACAGCACCTCCCTCGGGAAATGACCCACTAGCCCACTCTCAGATCACATAGTTCAGGTGTGGTCAGGGCGTACTTACTTAGACCCTACTCAAACTCCAGAGACAGGCACATACATGAAGATGCAGCTGGACCTCTGGCCTCAAAACCAAACAAGACAGTTTGAAGGACAGCCAGCCCTACTTGACAGTATTTGAAAGGGAAAAATCAAGGGTTCTGACATCAGGATCTGAGTTCCAGGATTGATACTCAGTCTTCCATATAAGCACATGTACTGGGTCATGAGAGAGAGAGAGAGAAGTTTGCTTAACTCAGAGAGAGGAGTTGGTCAGCCCCTTCCTACACATACTCACAGAGGATGAGTCCATTTCAGTCCTAGGCCAACAGGATAAAGTGGGCAGTCCACGGACCCAAAGCCAGATACATTTGGCTAAGGTAACAGTTTGCCATTCTGTTTTTAAGCCTCTCTGAAGGCTTATGGCACTTCCTACAAGAAATTCTCATAATACCCCCACCAGCAGTTCTGGTCTTCAAAGTATAGGACTCATTACTCATTATCCTACCTAATCACTTAGCCTTTTTATCCTGTTTTATCCACTAGTGGGGCAAGATGGGATCCTCTGCCCCTTCATTTCCACTGTCCCTCTTCTTTGATTTCTCCTCTGATAGGAAGAGGGTCCTTTAGTGTGATAATACATCAGGTATCCTATGAGAGTTGATCAATATGAGCCATATGGGTTTGATGTCTTTAGGTCCCTTGCTCTAAAAATGGGAGAATTCAAAGGAAATGGGTCTTATCAGGACAGATGAAGGGAGCAGGTGCGAAAGAAAGCTAGTGGCTCTTGTTGGAAAAGGATGGAAGGATAGAGATCAAGATAAAGGGGACTTGCTGGTGCCCATGAAAGGCAAACTTAGCCTGCCTGAAAGGTAATGCACATAAAACAGAAACGAAGTGTTGGTAGCAGCCTTTGGACTCTGAATCTCTTCCTGCCTGGCTGGAGGAGCATTAAAGTCCTTTCTATTATGAACTGAGCTTATTCACCTTTCCAGTCACTGTGGGTTAAAGGAACAGAGCTAGACACAGCACAGAGTAATGGTGAAGAGCACGGACTCTGGATTCAGACCATCTGGAATTGAATCTAGGATCCTACATTCTGTAAATAGGACACCCTAGACATGCTATTTAACTTCTCTGAGCCTCAGTGTCCTTGTTGGTGAATAAATATAATAATGGTATCTACCTCCCAAGGCTGGCATGAGAAGGAAATTAGTTAATATAGTGCATAAATTATTTAAAACGGAACCTGGGTCATGATAAATACTGAATTTACATATTAGCTTTATATAGACAGCAACCTGGACTCCCTTCCTTCAGGGAACCCCCTTGTTTGCATGTACACGGTTGATTGGGTGAATACCCCAGGACAAGTGTTGAGTCTCTCTACAGATTCACAGAGGCAAAGTGGGGGTTCCCAAGAGGGGTGTGGCTGGCACCCAAGGAACTTTGATTTGTTCACAAACTGTTACTTGCTTTTGCTGCACTTGATTTTGATGAGAAGGTCTTTTCTTCTGTTTGGCAGTGTTGGAGCAAGCTCTTCCATAGGCTTACTCTGAAAATAAGAAAAGGTCTGCAGTGAAATTTTTTTGATCTAGGCTGAAAAGACTCGGCATAATCAATTACAAGGGTGAACTGGGTTGGTCACAGGAGGACTTAAGTGACATCAGTTTTTGGTAACAACTGGGAAGCAGCATCACAGGCAGGCACTGGGGCCAATAATAGGTGTTCCCAGAACTCCAGACGCAAAGTCTGGTTAGAACCCTGAAGGGTTATTACCTGGGTGTCAGAGAATCAGAGATGAGAGTAGAGATTGCACTACAGGCTGGCTCCAGCATGTTTTTCCTAAAGTGTGCTTGCAGCCATGGTAGCCCATTGTACCTTGTCAAGGTCTTTATATTCTTTAATCTTTATATTCTGGCATCCCCAATCTCCCTCTCCCTCCTTCCCCTTTCACCATTACCCACTCAAGTCATGTATTCTATTCCCACTCATCTCTAGAATACCTTTTCCTTACCAACACAATGCCTGCTCACTCTTCAAGATAACTGAATTTCACTCCCTCTTTATGTGTTGCTTTGACCATTTCCAAACCCCTGAACTGATACTCATTACCTGATACAATCATGTGGAATTCTATACTGCCTTATGACACCTCTTCAACTAGGGCCTTGTAGGATATTAAACATCCATTAGTTTTACCTGTATAGCATCCTTCATCCCTTCTGCTGGTAATAACACCTACCCAATTTTTCTCTGGGGGAATAAAAAAAGCCCTTCCAAATTCTTGGTCCCTGGGACTCAAAAGGCTCAGCCTCAGGGACACATGTGTGACTAAGACCTGACCAATCATGTATTCCATCCCCCTGGTCACAGTGACTGGTTCAGGG